>MJUU01060475.1:98630-114267 GCA_002080025.1 Modiolus philippinarum
AACATAAATATGCAAAACAAATTAGGTCAAAGGTCAAGGTCATAGGGTTCCAAAAGGGGTAAAATTGGGAATCTGGGGGCATATGTAGTGTTTCACAAACACATCTTGTTTGGAATTGTCACTCAGTTTGGTCTTAATTGGAGTAATTGGACTAGTAGTTTTAGAGAAGTAGATTTTTGAATATATTTGTATGGGGTCCAATGTCAAACTATGATCCCCAATGGCAGCCATCTTGAGTTGAGTTCTAGAGATGCCCGATACTTTTTTAAAGGACACAACAACAATGTATAAACATTTTTATATGTTTGGTTGTAATTTGGCTAGTAGTTTGAGAGAAAATATTTGAATGTGTCCAATGATAAACTGTATTCACCACTGGTGGCCATCTTTGATGAGGTAGGGACCCTGCCCATAAGTTTTTAAAGAGGACCATCTAAGGACCATTGTGATTACAAAAATGTATTCTAACCCGGCTAGTAGTTTCTGAGAAAATCTTTCTATGGAATGTGTTTCCATATGGTATAATGTTAAATTATGTTCCAAACTGGGCACAATCTTGGATGAAGTATAGAGATGCCAGATACTTTTTAGCGTGCCATCTAAGAACCATTGTCATTAAGTTTGGTTTTTATTGGACTAATTGTTACAGAGAAGATGATATTTTAATGTGTTTTCCATAGGGTCCAATGTTAAGCTATGTTCCACACTGGGGCCATCTAAGATGGAGTGCTGACCTACAGGACACAATTTCAAAAGGAGTCCACCTAAGGTCAAAGTTTGGTTTAAATTTGCCCAGTGGATTAAGAGGAGAAGATCTTTGAATAAAATGTTTACAACAGATGGACAAAGGACTGACCATCTAGGGCCGACAGATGCCAAGTGATAGCAAAAACTCACCTTCACTAAAGCCAGGTGAGCCAAAAAATTGTTAACAACAGATTATGGAAGTAAAGTGATTGCAAAAGCTCAGCCTGGCATTTTTATTAGCTAAAAATGGCTTATCCCAATTTGTTTCTGGAATCAGAATTGAATCTCAACTGTTTTTCAGAAGGCTGGTTTTTATAGCAGTATCATATATTTTAAAAACTTTTTTACCTGGACATTAGAAATCAAATGTTCACGCTTGAGATCTTGACCTTAAAGGCATACTATGTAAACAGTGCAATAAACCATGAACTTTCCTAAAGATGACAACAAAATCTATGGCAAGCCAAAGTGGACAAAAATGGCTAATTTATTAATATTAAAAATTAATTATAAATATTTATAATTCATTTGTTAATATTAATAAAATGAATTACTAATATTAATTATTAATATTAATAAACCATTTATTAATATGAGTAATTCATTTTTATAAATAAATTAGAAATCTATACAACTGAATTATAAATATTTACAATTGAATTATAAATATTAATAAACTAATTATAAATACTAACAATTCATTTATTAATATTTATAATTTTTGCTTATTTCTTAATATGTTCAATTTATTTATTAATATTAACAAATCATTTATTAATATTTATAATTCATTTTTCAATATTAACAATTCATTTATTAATATTTACAATTCAATTACAATCATTAATAAAGCATTTTCAATATATAAATAATTGTTAATATTAATAAATCAAGTATTTTTGTCCACTTTGGTTTGCAAATAATCTATAATTCAATTGTTAATATTAACAATTTATTTATAAATATTAATAAATCAATTATAAATATTAACAACTGATTTATAATTCTTGCTTATTTCTTAATATTTATAATTCTTGACTATTTCTTAATATTTATAATTCATCTACAAATATTTCATTTATAAATATTAACAAATCATTTATAATATTTATAATTCAATTCTTGATATTAACAATTCATTTATTAATATTAAAAATTCATTTATTAATATTTACAATTCAATTACAATCATTAATAAATCCTTTTCAATATATAAATAATTGTTAATATTAATAAATCAAGTATTTTTGTCCACTTTGGTTTGCAAATGCCAAAGTGGACAAAATTGCTGATTTTTTAATATTTATAATTCATTTGTTAATGTTCAAAATTATTAGTAAATCAATTATAAATATTAATAATTGATTTATTAATATTCATAATTCATTTATCAATATTTATAATTCATTTATTAATATCAACAATTCATTTATCATGTTTATTAATATTTATAATTCAATTGTTAATATTAACAATTGATTTATAAATATTAATAAATTAATTATAAATATTAACAACTGATTTAGAATTATCTATAATTCTTGCTTATTTCTTAATATTTAAAATTCATTTATTAATATTAACAAATCATTTATTAATATTTATAAATGAATTATAAATATTAACAGTTCAATTATAAATATTAATAATTGGCTTTTTTGTCCACTTTTGACTCACCATTATTCGTGATAGACATATATTGATTAATAAAGAAAACAAATTTAAAAACTCTATATTTATAAATAAAAATTTCATTGGTTAAGAATCCTCTGTGTTTGGTATCAATGCTTCAAAATCAATATAAAATGTCATATTACCTTTGTATGGACTTACACCATGTATAGGGTACTGTAAATAATTTCTATCATTTGTTAAATCTGTCAATATTTTATTTTTATGTGATCCAGTCACTAAAACTGATATATGCTGACTATTATTAATCAAATTATAAGTCATTGTCATTCTTTTGACCTTTTCTGATTTAACCATTGTAACATGTTTGATCTTTTCCTTAAGGGAATCTGAATGCGGCATAAGTGAGGCAGTATGTCCATCATTGCCTATGCCTAGTAACAGATAATTAATTTTAGATTTTACATAATACTTCAGACTTTCTTCATAAAGTTTATCACCTCTATCTGTTTCATCACAACATCTGCCTAGAATATCGACAGGCATTGGATGAATATTTACATATGGAATAGATATATGTCTTATTAGTTCTTTATATAACAAGTTAAAATTTGACTCCTCATCATTTAAAGAAACACATCTTTCATCAACAAGCCATAAATGAATTTGTTCCCATGACAACTGCCTCTGTGATAAAAGTTTGAAGAGTTTTCCGGGTGTTTTCCCACCAGAAAATGCAATATGGAATTCATTTTTGTTTTGAATTGACTGCCAAGCTGATGACTGAATATGACTGGCTAATGCCTCAAGCAAATCTCCCTCCTCTCTAACAACAAGGGGATGTCCTAGATATGTTGAAGGAATACCATAATACTTTTGAGATTTCTGAAAATTATCTCTTTCCAAGTCAATCAAACTTGGTCTTAAAAACTGTAATTTATTGTGATTTATGATAAAATTTAAAGACTGGTCCCCATTTTCCAGATATTTTCTAGGGATAACAGATGATGTCTCCTCAATAGCTCTAGACCATATCTGCCAAAGTTTTGATAATCTCTCAGTTCCAACAAATCCAGTTTTTATTCCAAGAAACAAATCTTCCACAACAGCAGTATAAGCATCCCTTTCCTCTACAGGAATATAAAAGTAAAAATCATTTATACTTTGACCATATAATCCAGTGTGCTCTGTTGATATTGCTAATTCTTTTAAGGAATTCGGTAGGTACGGTTTGAATAAGTTTTTGGAAATTAATATCCCCGGAGATGGCAATTTATTAGGATTAATTTGAAATATGATTTGTCTTGTACTGTCATAATAAGAACCATTCAGTTTGTCACAGCCAGATACACAAAACCGGTCATTTTTAAATAAAATTCTAATAAAGCTTGATCTTTCATCTAAATGTTTTCCTGCTACCATGACAACAGGAACTCCATACCATCTGGGATTATGTATTTTTAACAGTACACTTGCATATGTTGGTGTTTTCATTGATCCGGTGGTGTTATCTTTTTCATCAGCTGCTTGTTGCATGTACTGTAAATATTGACCAAGCAAGACATTTGAACTTTCAACTCTTTCTACACTTTCCAGAAGCTCAAGTCTTTTCTGCTCTAGCAATTTTTGATCTGTTTTGTCTACTGGTAACTCCATTGTGACCAGGGCCAGTAACTCTGTTAGATGATTCTGCATCACGTCACGCAAAACACCGTATTGGTCATAAAAATCAATACGACCTGTAATGAAAGCAAAACTTTTTTCTTAAATCATTTGATAAGGCAAAATTGAAAAGTAACACAGATCTATACTACTCCCTTTAAATCATGCATTAAAAGCTATTTGGTATTGTATAAACCATCCAGAACTCATTTAAAATTTCATCCAATTCTGAGCACTTTTAATTTTCCCACCTTTTTTTCCGTTTCCATGGCAACGGCGGCCATTTTCCATGGCAACGGCAGCCATTTTGAAAATTCTGAGGCTGAAAATCATTTAAACACATGCTAGGTAACCTTCCTGTAAAATTTCATCCAATTTCCGTTTCCATGGCAACGACGGCCATTTTGAAAATTCTGAAAGTGTGTGCACATCTACTCCTAGAGGCAATCATTCCTATGAAGTTTCATGAAGTTTTGTCAAAAGGTAGCCAAGTTATGGGGTGGACAAGAATTGAGCGGAAGAAAGAAAGAAGAAGAAAAATAACTAGATTTGCCATTGCAAGCAATAGCTGATGTAGCCCCTGGCAGGCAATTTGATGCTTCCATCCTGTTCGCAACGTCAAAATCTGCCTAGAAATCAAATTTCATTGAAATCGGACAAAGTTGAAATTTTGACGTATTTTGGCAGCCATCTTGGAATTGGCGGCCATTTTGAAAAATTACTTCACGTAAATTCCTTCTTCTCATCTCATTGAACATTTATGCAAAATATGAAGAAATTCTGCAAAGCAGCTCCTGAGATATTGAATCCTCAAGTTTTTAACGTAAAATGGCGGCCATTTTGAAAATTTTTTTCACCGTTAGGTGTAACTTCACATGGTGTTTCAACTGTGTGCCAAGTATCAAGTGATTCTGTTCAGGCATCTCTGAGAACTCGCATGGACAAAATTTATTGAAAGTAAAATAATAAGAAAGCGTAATAACAAAGAAACGGAACAATAACAATATGTCTCCCCGACTTCATCTGGGGCGACATAATAATAACGAGTGATAATATGTTTGCATGCAAATACAAGTCACCCAAACCAGATTCCATACAAATTCCTTTTTGAAAAAATGCTGTGTTGTATATTTATCACCATGTGTTTTGAAATATTTGTTTCTATTTCTTATGTAAGAACTAGTGTCATAAACTCATTATCTTTTCGTCTATCAGTGTTAGTATTACTTTGATTACCAGGTTAACACTTCATTAGTATATGTACTGGATTGCATCAGAAAAGGAAGTTGCATCATAATGGTTTCATAATTGATTTATTGATGAAACCAACATTCAAAGCTTAATATGTACATTTATTGATACTTCAACGTGAAGTAAAGCTTTAGGGCTGTGACCTTGACCTTTGACCTTGACCACATTTTGAAGGTCCAGACTTCCTGAACATTTTGTACGTTGAATGTCTTTCAGTATCTTTAATGGTATTTGAGCTATAAGCAAAAAAAGCAAAATTCGGACATCAAAATCGGTTTTCGGTCCATAAAATGAAAACGGTTGGTCCGATAATTTTGGACACTGTGTAACAAATGTAGATCTTAACAAGAAACACATTTTTGCCATTACATGTTATCAGCTATCTATTGCGGTTTATGAGTTATTACAAAAACAAGGTCTAGGGTCAAAGTTCAAAGTGACCAATGACCTTTGACCTTGGCATTTTTAAATGTAACACATATCACCTAAATTGAATGGAAAAGGTTTCACGTTTCTATCTCTTACCGTTTTCGAGAAAAATATTATAAAAGAGGTGACGAAACTTTCAAGGGGCATAACTCTTGAACCGTGCATCATAGAATTTCGGTCCAAATGTAACAAAGGTCCGTCATGACCTAATAAACATTTTTGCCATAATAATTTATCAGCTATCATTTACAGTTTTCGAGATATTCCAATCACAAGATTTGAGGTCAAAGTTCAAAGTGACCAATGACCTTCTTGCACATCTTGGGGTGGTCGTCCACATAGGTGCCATGTTTCATTATGTTTGGAATATCCATCACTGAGATAATGTTTGGACAAAGTTTGAAAAATCCATTGAGGAATAATAATAATAAGAAGAAACAGAGGAAAAACAATAAGTCACCAAACTTCGTTTGGGTGACTTAATAAGAAACGGAGCAAACACAATATGTCTCCCAAACTTCGTTTGGGGGACATAATAAATTTTACTTAATTGACTACAGTTGGGTTAATATTGTATCTGATAGGTTTCAATGGAAAAGATAACACAGTGTGCATACATACAAGTTCTAAATCCAGACTTTGTTTACAAATAAAATTTTTCACCCTGAGTTGAATTAAGTCTCAAATTGCTAGAATGTGATGCTCACAGTGCTTTAAATTATAACAAAATTTATTAAAATATATTTATATATATATTTTTATATTAATATATTTTTATGTCTAGATTTTTTTTCCTGGACTCTGCAGTTGCAGTGTAACAGATTGATCATGAATCAGATCCTACTTATATCATTAAGTTTTCTGTGGCTCATATATTTGATGTTTATTTTCTCTGTTGTTCATGTCGATGTGGTTTTGTTTACTTGCCTTCCTTTTTCTTGTTTCTATTGTCAATTTGTGGTATCCCTATATTGTTATTTTTTCTTTCCATTTTTATGAATTTTTCTTCTAGCTTGTTCTTTCCGGAACATGAGAATGAAAACCAAAGACCAAAGTTGACAAAAGATTGTGTACACATGGAGAAAATTACTACCAACAGAGAAGCAATGGAATGAACTATAGAAGAACAATAAAAAATACTGACCACTACATAGATGGAACAGAACTAGATTAAATAAACTGTGGACACAGGATATGTCTCACCCCCTCCTTGCATGGCCTAAATTTGCACATTGATCTACTGCAGCAGCCATAAATAACATATATAATTCTTTTAACTGTTTTACAATTGCCTTGAAAAAAAATGATGTGATCACTCATGCATGACTAAGGGGCCAGGGCCACCATCTGGGCATGGAATCGGTATGTATTCCTCAAGATGCAACTGCATGTCAAATATCAAGTTGCTAGAAAACTTAAGTGATTTTTCATGCACGACTAAGAGGCCAGGGCCACCATTTGGGCTTGGAATCATTATGTATTTCTCAAGACGCAGCTGCATGTCAAATATCAAGTGGTTACGACTATGTACTGGTAAAGGCTGTGGAAACTGCAAGCTAAAAACTTGGTGATCGTTCATGCATGTCCAAGGGGCCAGGGCAACAAAGTAAGTAGGAACTGAAGTTGTATCCATACTAATGCAACTGCACATCTGATACTATTGACCTACAACTAACATAAGGTGGTAAATTCACAAAAATTTGCAATTGTTGACCACATCGCAGGAAACCCTATCCCTAAGTCTCATTTTCATGAATTCCGTCGCGGGCAAGACAAAAACAAAACTTGTAACACCTGAAATGAATAGAATAGTAACTAGAATAGGCAAGTAAGGTGGAATACATCCTTGCTCTCGTTATAAACTTGATAAAGTATGATTATCTCCCCTTGAATACAGTGCAATAATTATATTTTCTTTCATAGTTTATGCCATTGATCGAAGTTTTAAAGAATCCATTAAACAAAGTAGGGGAATTATCCTGACAAGAATTGTTGAGACACCAAAAGAAACAGACAAATGAAGGATATATATTTGGAACACAAGCTTAAAATTAGCAGGCAGGGTGCAGTAGAACTTCGATGGCTCAAACTGCAATAACTCGAACACTGTTGATGCCTTGACCCCTTTTTATGGTCTCCTGGTTCAAATTAAAACATAGTTCGATGTCGATATCTGGAACAACCCTTTGGCTTAATCTGTTTTCATTGGTCCCTTAAGTGTTCGAACCATCGAAGTTCGACTGTATGTGTTATCTGAATTACATTGTCCTTTCTATTAAATACAGCCTTTTTTGTACAATTTTACTAACCTTTAACCCCGATTACTTCTTTCATTGCTATTTCAATTCTTTCAACATGTTTATTGTTCAGTAGATACTCCAGTTTATCTTTATTGGCTAACCTGAAAAAAAAAAACATTGAATTCTTATCCATGTTATGGAGCATCTCCATCTTACTAACCTCTGTCCTTAGCTGAATCTGGTTTTTAATTTAGATTCCATTGGTTATTTGTTCTCTGTCAGCTTGTTGCACCTTCCTTTCCTGCCTTCCTGGTTTTGATTTGAACTGTCCTTAAGAGACATAGGTTAAATTGTCCAAATGGTTATCTACAGTAGCTAATTCCAGTAAATTCCATTTTAAGTTATTTATGAAAATGAGGTTACAATAACCGTACCAATGTAGTTTTTAAATGAAATGTAAGCATTATATACATTTAAGTATCATACACTCTAAAATACTGGATTACATTATACATACTTACACACACAATTAATTTTGACATTTAATACCAGTATGCAAAATACCATATAACAGATATTTTTGTGGATACCTAATGTTTGCTATTTGTGGTTAGTCTGACGATATGAAAATGAACATTCCTTAATACAATTTATACAAGACTTTACACAGTAAATAATGAAAAATCATGGAACATTTCAGTCCAAGAAAATTTATATATAGTCAAACAAATTTAAAAGAAATTGTGAAATTTGTGACTCATAAAAAACCACTTATATGGTATTCACCTAGTAAAGAATAAATTTCCTTACTCAGTCTTGAGTTATCATGTCTTTATGTGAGTTAGTGAGTTTTTATTTTTTCAATTCACAAAAATCAATATCTTATTACAGATAATACATGAATTATAATAACCAAATTAAAGCAGAAACCACATGAATTTGTGAAATAATAGTTGCAGTGGAATTTTGATTGCTCAGATTGCAATAGCTCAAACACTATGGATGTCTCAAACTCTTTTTGTGGTCCCAAGTTCAAGTTTCATCCTTGATAGCTAGAACACCCTTCTAGCTAAAAACTTGAAGTGTTTTCATTGGTCATAGGTGTTCAAGCAATCACAATCCAAGTCAACTGTAACAAGTCTAACCTGAATGGCAAAATTTCTTTCACTACAGACTTTCCCAAGTAATGGTCAACTCTAAATATATCCTCTTCAACATAATACTTGTAAATATCAGCTGCCATTTTTTTAGATGAGGCCTGGTCACTTCCAAATGGCTTCTCTAAAACCAATCGTGTCCAGCTTTTTTGATTGACATGGTAACAACAGTTATATAGTTTATATGATGTATCAACATAAGAACTGGGAGGAATTGCTAAATATAGAATTCTTCCATTTGCAATACCATTCCTTTTAGAAGAATCAAGCTCCTTTTTCAGATTTTCAAAATCATCCTCTGTTTTCACTGGTAAGTACCTGACATTTTTCATGAAATATTGCCGTTTAGAAACACAATTTACATCATTTTTGTCACATTTTATTTTGTCTTGTAATATTTCATTGATCGACTTTTGTCCGTCCTTTTGTCTCGATCGTCCACATCCAAAAAATCTAAAAGTTGAGTTACTTGATGAGTGTTTTAAATAAAGTCTAAAAAAGGAATTCCAAAGATATTTTCGTGACAGGTCACCTTGCGCCCCAATCAAAACAATGTCTGTATGTCTGTTTACATCTACTGTTGCTGACAGCTGTAGTAAGTACAAAACCAAAATGAAATTGATCTTCATCTTTGTTGTCCTTTGTAAGTCTAACTACTAAAATATAAAAAAAATGAAACAATATAAATAGATCATTTAAGCATGTGAAGAGTTATAACAGAAGAATTTTGTGGTAAATCAACTATAAAGACTATTGCCCGTAAAATTAGTCTCAAACTATTTTCATTTAATCTGTATGTTTTCTGGAACATATCTTTGGGTTTAATAATCTCCTAAAATCTGTCAGACATCAAACTTTTCAACAAGCACATCTACATTGTCTTAATTTTCAATGACATCCAACCGTGTAGCACAAGTTAAACTTATGGGTAACTTATCCATGTCCTGTGGACAGACTGATATACAATAGAATTGTTGAACCATCCGAAAAGACCTTGACTAGGCCATAATAAAAACATAGGTAATCAACGATTACAAAGTTCGCCTCAATATGACACATGGACACAGAAACCCAATTTTGCCAGGGTGCTGATTTACCATCCCTGATGCATGCATACAAAAGCTAGATGATCTTGCCATGCACAGTAAGTGAGATCTGAAAACAGACATAAACTTGAATGTAAGTTGATCATGCAGAAAATATAGGTAAAAGTGACCTAATATTGCCTGGATGCTGACCTACCACCAAAGATGCATGCACACGCAAGGTTAGATGATCCTACCATGCACACTTACTTAGAACTGAACTCGGATGTAATCTTGAATGTAAGTCAATCATGCAGAAAATATAGGTCAAAGATGCATGCACATGCATGGTTAGATGATCAATCTTATCATGTACAGTTACTGAGATCTGAACTCCCATGTAAACTTGAATGTAAGTCAATCATGAGAGAAAATGTAGGTCAAAGTGACCTAATTTTGCCTGGATACTGACCTATCGCCAAAGATGCATGCACATGCGAGGTTAGATGATCCTACTATGTACAGTTACTTAGATCTGAAAGCAGACGTAAGCTTGAATGTAAGTCAATCATGCAGAAAATATAGGTCAAAGTGACCTAATTTTGCCTGGATGCTGACCTACCATCAAAGATGCAAGCACATGTAAGGTTAGATGATCGTACCATGTACAGTTACTTAGATCTGAACTCGCGACGTAAACTTGAATGTAAGTCAATCATGCAGAAAATATAGGTCAAAGTAATCTAATATTGCCCGGATGCTGACTTACCATCAAAGATGCATGCAGATGCAAAGTTAGATGATCCTTCTATGTACAGTTACTTAGATCTGAACAGGGAGGTAAACTTGAATGTAAGTCGATCATGCAGAAAATATAGGTCAAAGTGACCTAATTTGACCTGAATGATGACCTACCGTCAAAGATGCATGCACATGCAAGGTTAGATGATCCTACCATGTACAGTTACTTAGATCTGTACTTGGACATAAACTTGAATGTAAATCAATCATGTGGAAAGTATACAAAGTTTGATGACCCTTCCCTTCATAGTTACCCAAGATATACACCTAAATGCGGACGTGGATGTAGATGCGGACACCGAGGGTACTCCAATAGTCCCCCTCAACTTTGTTGAGGCGAACTAATAATTCCTAGATTCTCATCCATTTTTTCTCGAAATTTGGGGCAGACGGAGGAATTTTATTTTATATTTTTTATCAAATTTTGTTAAAAAAATGCTGTTTTTTAAATGAAATTTACCCGAATTGGCCAAAAATCAAAATAAAACTTATTGAGACCAGAGAAAAAAATTAGGGCAGGCATGAATAAGAATCTAGGATATTTTTTTATTATGGCCTTAGTGTGCCAAGTGGACATGTCAAATTTTGGTTTTTTTCCCAATATTTGTTGCTGGTAGAGCAATACCTGTTAGTCATTTCAATCACATCTTACGATTATTCTAATTGCTAAATTGGTTACACAATAGGATCCAATAGACCTAAATTAATAGACAATGGACAATAAATGAAGTTTGTTTGCATGGAAAGTTTGTTCAAAAGATATTTTTTTTCAGTTAAATGATTGAGTTTTAGAAAGGAAAAAAACATGTATCAGAAATAACGAATTAAGCCAATTAAGTACTAGTGAGGAATGTTGACATGGTTTGTAAGAGTACTTTGCCTGATATTTTGTGGTTGTTGACGACCCTGCAACCATTACCAGGGCAAAGAGACATCCATGTAGCATTGTTTTACATTTAGCAAGTGAATTCCAGTCAAACCAGTGCAAGAGGCCATCTTGAACTTGGTTTTTTTACTCTTTGTTGAAATTCTCATGGTTACTTCAAGATGAAGAACAACAATATAAAGCTTTGTTCCATTTGCTTTATCTTACCATGTATTTGTAGGGATTTTGTCCCATGTACATTTACACAATATTCCTTTATTTGTTCATGGAAGACAAATTTATAATTTAGTCCTAGAAATGTCAAAGGAATAGCTTACTTAAGTCTAGTCTGGCCAATTCCATGCAGATACAAACTAGAGGCTCACATGAGCCTGTATCGCTCACCTGGTGACTGGTTTTATTCATTGTCACGAAGAGACTACCCATTCATACTATAAATCAGTTCACCAGATGTTACATTTTCAATCTTGGATGAGTTACAAACATAAAAATTACAAACTTTGAAAGGGAACACCCAAAGACAAACATAACCAAACTTGGTTCCAATTGGCTCAGTAGGTTCAGAGGAGAAGACATGTGAATGCATTTCCCATAGGGTCCATATATGAAACTATGATCCACGCTGGTGGCCATCTTGGATGAAGTACGAACGTCAAAATAACAAACTTTGAAGGGGACAAGCCAAGAACTATTGTGACCAAGTTTGGTTGAATTTGGCTTGGTAGTTTCAGAGGAGAAAATCTTTGGATGCATTTCCCATAGGGTCCCTATGTTAAACTATGTTCTCTGCTGGCAGCCACCTTCACCTTCACCTGAGGTATCAACATAAAAATCACAAACTTTCAAGGGGACCACCTAAAGACTGTTGTGATCAAGTTTGCTTCTAATTGGCTCAATAGTTTCAGAGAAGAAGATCTTTGAATACATTTCCAATAGGGTCCTATGTTAAACTATGTCCTGTGCTGACGGCCATCTTGGATGAGGTACGAACATAAAAATCACAAACTTTAAAGGGGATCAGCCAAGGACTATTGTATCCAAGTTTGGTTCCTATTGGCTTATAGTGGTTTCAGGAGAAAAGACCTTTGAATGTATTTCCCATAGGGTCCCTATGTTAAACTATGTTCCCCGCTGGCAGCCATCTTGGATGAGGTACAACTACAAAAATGACAAACTTTAAAGGGGACCACCTGAGGACTATTGTGACAAAATTTGGTCCACATTGGCTCAGTGGTTTCAGAGGAGGAGATCTTTGAATGCATTTCCCATAGGGTCCTATGTTAAACTATGTTCCCTAGTGGCGGCCATCTTGGATGAGATGCTAATCTGCTGGACATATGTAGAAATTGTAGTCCTGGAAAAGCTCAATACTTTTGTAATTCACATTTAACCTTCATCTCAAACAATTTTTGAAATAGAAGTAAAAATGTTAAAAAAATTCAGATGAAAATGTGATTTTCCCATAGGCTCCTTATTTTTGTTAAACCAGGCATGTTCCATGCTGGCGTCCATGTTTTTCGTCGGATTGGAAGGAAATGAGCCATCTTTGTTAAGGACCGTAAGTACATCACTCCTGTAAAGTTTGGTTCAATTGGCTTCAGCCGTTTCAGAGCAGAAGATGAAAATATGATTTTTCCCATAGGGTTCAATGTTAAACTTAAGTTCCGCACTGCCGGCCATGTTTTTTATCGGATGGGAACAAAATGAGCAATCTTTGTAAAGGACCTTTAGTACATCATTCCTGTAAAGTTTGATTGAATTTGCTTCTGTTATTTCAGAGGAGTAGATGAAAATGTGATTTTCCCATAGGGTCCTATGTTAAACAATGTTCCGTACTGGCAGCCATGTTTTTTGTCGGATTGGAACGAAATGAGCCATCTTTGTTAAGGACCTTAAGTACATCATTCCTGTAAAGTTTGGTTCAATTTGCTTCAGTGGTTTCAGAGGAGAAGATGAAAATGTGAATTTCCCATAGGGCCAATGTTAAACTATGTTCCGTGCTGGCGGCCATATTTTTTTCTGGGATGGGAACGAAATGAGCAATCTTTGTTTAGGGCCTTTAGTTCATCATTCCTGTAAAGTTTGATTGAATTTGCTTCAGCGGTTTCAGAGCAGAAGAAGAAAATGTGTATTTTCCCATAGGGTCCAATGTTAAACCTAAGTTCCGCGCTGGCGGCCATGTTTTTTATCGGATCGGAACGAAATGAGCAATCTTTGTAAAGGACCTTCCATACATCATTCCTGTAAAGTTTGGTTAAATTTGCTTTAGTGGTTTTAGAGGAGAAGATGAATATGTGAAAAGTTTAACAGACGGACGGACGACGGACGACGGATGCCAAGTGATGGCAATAGCTCACACTGACCCTTCGGGTCAGGTGAGCTAAAAAAGGGCCACACCTCCTATGCTGGTCGTCAGATTTTCTTCAAACTCGCAGGAAATGTGGATCTTACTATGCTGACCATTTTTGTAACCTAATCTACACTTCTATCTTCTACCATTTTCAATATATAAGACTAAAAGTAACAAAAAACGAAAATTTTACGGAAAAGGGGCAATAACTCCAAGATGGGTTATCAGATATTCTTCAAAATTTCAAGTCAGGTAGCTTTCATCATGCTCATCATTTTTACTTCGTCAGATTTTTTATATCTGTAACGGTTTTCGAGTTATTTGCAAAAAACAGCAATTTACCCCTATGTTCTATTTTAAGTAACAGCGGCCATGTTGTTTGGTCTACGGACATAAAAATCATAAATTTGAAATAGCATACCCTGGTTATGATTCAGGCCAAGTTTGGTTAATATTGGCCTGACAGTTTCAGAGGAAAAGATCTTTAAGGGAAGGACAACAGACAGACGGACGGACGACGGAGACCGAGTGACGGCAAAAGCTGACATGGCCTTTGGCCAGGTGAGCTAAAAAGAGTTGTCAGAAGACAACATTGCTTTCTGGGGATTATAGTGATTTCAATGCACAATAAATTTAAAAGTCATACATGATATGTCTAGTAAAAAGACACATACTACATGTAAATATGAACAACCTACCACTAAATAACTTCATTCTAGAAGCAAGGTTAAAGTTTTTATAAAACTGTAACTGCAAGGTCAAAATGTCTACAAATATGGTACCATCAGAAAACTCTCATCACAAGAATTTCTGAAAGTTGCATACAAATATAAACACCCTAATACTAAACAACTTCATTCTAGAAGTGAGGTTAAAGTTTCTGAAAAGTTGCCACCAGGGCAAGATGAAGGTCAAAATGTCTACACCATCAGAAAACTCTTATCATGACACACAAGAAAGTCACATACCAAATATGAACACCCTACAACTAAATAACTTTACAGTAGTACTATCAAGGTTAAAGTTTTTGAAAAATTACTCTAAGGTAAAGTTCAAGGTCAAAATGTCTACAACTATGGTACATTGTACTGTCAAAAAGCTCTCATCATGGGGAACCCAAATATAAACATCCTATCACTAAACAACTAACTTGTAGAAGAAAGGTTACAGTTTTTAAACTAGAGGCTCAGCTACTGAGCCTGTATCGCTCACCTGACAAAATGCTGAACAGCAGGATTTTTCGATGTTCTGTATGGTGGCCATGTTTTTTATGTGAATTTCCCATAGGACCAAAATAAACTTTGTTCTGTGCTGGCATCCATGTTTTTCATTGGATCAGAACAAAATGAGCAATCTTTGTTCAGGACCTTCAGTTCATCATTCCTGTAAAGTTTGGTTGAATTTGCTTCAGCGGTTTCAGAGGAGAAGAAGAAAATGTAAATTTTCCCATAGGGTCC
>MJUU01060475.1:116147-126584 GCA_002080025.1 Modiolus philippinarum
GACGGACGACGGACGCCAAGTGATGGCAATAGCTCACCCTGACCCTTTGGGTCAGGTGAGCTAAAAATTGCCCTCATGACAAGGTAAAGGTCAAACTGCCTAAAAATATGGCACCACCAGAGAGCTCTCATCATAACAAAGTCACACAACAAATATGAACACCCTACCACTTAATGTCTAGCCTCTAGAACAAGGTTAAAGTTTTAAAAAAAAAACAAGAGTTGTCAGAAGACAACATAGCTCACCGGTGATTAGAGCGGCCTCAATGCACAATAAATTTGAAAGTTATACATTTTCATAATTGTGATATTTTGATAATTCTTAAATGTGATACAAGGAAGTCACATGCCAAATAGGAACTCCCTTCCACTAAAAGAATTACTTTTAGAAGCAAGGTAAAAGCTTTCAAAAAAGGGCCCTCAGGGCAAGGTCAAAGTCAAAATGTCTATAAATATGGTAACATCAGACAGCTCTCATCACAAGAAAGTCACATACTAAATATGCACACCGTACCACTTAACAACTTAATTCTAGAAGCAAGATTAAAGGTTTTAAAAAATTGCCCTATGGGCAAGGTCAAGGTCAAAATGTCTACAAATATGGTACCACTAGAAAGCTCTCTTCAAAAGAAAGCTACATACCAAATATGAACACCCTACCACTAAAAGCCTACCTTCTAGAAGCAAGGTTAAAGTCTTTTGAAAATTGCCCTAAGGGCAAGGTCAAGGTCAAAATGTCTACAAATATGGTACCAGAAGAAAGCTTTCATCATAAGGAAGTTACATACCAAGTATGAACAACCTACCACTAACATGACTAAAAGCCTATCTTCTAGGAGGAAGGTTAAAGTTTTTTGAAAATTGACCTCAGGGCAAGGTCAAGGTCAAAATGTCTTCAAATATGGTACCACTAGAAAGCACTCATCATAAGGAAGTTACATACTAAATATAAACACCCTACCGCTAAAAGCCTACCTTCTAGAGGTAAGGTTAAAGTTTTTTTTAAAATTGCCCTCAGGACAAGGTCAACGTCAAAATGTCTACAAGTATGGTACCAGAAGAAAGCTCTCATCATAAGGAAGTTACATACAAAATATGAACACCCTACCACTAAAAGCCTACTTTCTAGAAGCAAGGTTAAAGTTTTTTGAAAATTGCCCTCAGGGCAAGGTCAAGGTCAAAATGTCTACAAGTATGGTACCAGAAGAAAGTTCTCGTCATAAGGAAGTTACATATCAAATATGAACACCCTACCACTAAAAGCCTACCTTCTAGAGGCAAGGTTAAAGTTTTTTAAAAATTGCCCTAAGGGCAAGGTCAAGGACAAAATGTCTATAAGTATAGTACCAGAAGAAAGCTCTCATCACAAGGATGTCACATACCAAATATCAACATCCTAGTTCTTCAGGTCTCCATTCCACAAGCCAGGTTAAAGTTTTGCTGACGCCGACGCCGAGGGTATGACAATAGCTCTTAGGACATCGTCCCGGCGAGCTGAAAATGTCCTCAGGCGAGGTAAAGGTCAAGATGTCTGTAGATATGGTATGGCTAGAAAGCTCTCGTCATAAGGAAGTTACATACCAAATATGAACACCCTACCACTAAAAGCTTACCTACTAGAGGAAAGGTTAATTTTTTTTTAATAAAAACTGCCATAAGGACAAGGTCAAAGTCAAAATGACTGCAAGTATATGGTACCACAAGAAAGCTCTTTTTTACACAAGGAAGTCACATACTAAATATCAACATCCTAGCTCTCAAAGTCTCCACTCCACAAGCAATGTTAATGTTTTGCTGATGCCAACATTGACACTAGAGGTAAGACAAAAGCTCAGCGGACAATCGTCCCAGGGAGCTAATATAAAAACATCAAAAACAAAATAAACAACAAACTAGAGGATGACATGCCCCCGCGCAAGGTTGAATCAAATTGGGATTTTTTAGTAATATTTGTGTCTGTAAGACACATATGATGGCTCCGTTAAACACATGTTACTCTAGGTTGCACAGATAAACTATATGTACCCTCTATTACTAAATCACCAAAAAATTAAAAGTTTAACAATGTATGCTTTTGAAAAAATGAACCAAAATCAAAATACATACCACATGCACATCTTCAATATAGGTACAAATGAACTGCTAAATAAAAGCTTCCTATTATCAAAACTGTATGATGAGTTGTGCAGACAAACTATGTACCCTCTATTACAAAATCACCAAAAAATGACTAAGTTCAACAATGTATATTTTTGACAAAAATTAACCAAACTCAAAATCCTTACCACATGCACATCTTAAATATAGGTACAAATGATCTGCAAAATAAAAACTTCCTAACATTAAAACTGTAGGAGGAGTTGCGCAGACAAACTATGTACTCTCTATTACAAAATCACAAACTAGAGGCTCAGCTACTGAGCCTGTATCGCTCACCTGACAAAATGCTGAACAGCAGGATTTTTCGATGTTCTGTATGGTGGCCATGTTTTTTATGTGAATTTCCCATAGGACCAAAATAAACTTTGTTCTATGCTGGCAGCCATGTTTTTCATTGGATCAGAACAAAATGAGCAATCTTTGTTCAGGACCTTCAGTTCATCATTCCTGTAAAGTTTGGTTGAATTTGCTTCAGCCGTTTCAGAGCAGAAGATGAAAATGTGATTTTCCCATAGGGTCCATTGTTAAACCATGTTCCGTGCTGGCAGCCATGTTTTTTGTCGGATCGGAACGAAATGAGCAATCATTGTTAAGGACCTTTAGTACAACATTCCTGTAAAGTTTGGTTGAATTTGCTTCACTGGTTTCAGAGCAGAGGATGAAAATGTGATTTTTCCCATAGGGTCCAATGTTAAACCTAACTTCCGCGCTGGCGGCCATGTTTTTTGTTGGATCGGAACAAAATGAGCAATCATCGTAAAGGACCTTCCATACATCATTCCTGTAAAGTTTGGTTGAATTTGCTTCCACTGTTTCAGAGCAGAAGATGAAAATGTGATATTCCCATAGGGTCCAATGTTAAACCATGTTCCGTGCTGCTGCCATGTTTTTTGTTTGATCGGAACGAAATGAGCAATCATTGTTAAGGACCTTTAGTACATCATTCCTGTAAAGTTTGGTTGAATTTGCTTCAGTGGTTTCAGAGCAGAAGATGAAAATGTGATTTTTCCCATAGGGTCCAATGTTAAACCTAAGTTCCGCGCTGGCGGCCATGTTTTTTGTCGGATCGGAACGAAATGAGCAATCTTTGTAAAGGACCTTCCATACATGGTTCCTGTAAAGTTTGGTTGAATTTGCTTCAGTGGTTTCAGAGGAGAAGATGAATATGTAAAAAGTTTAACGGACGGACGGACGGACGACGGATGGACGACGGACGCCAAGTGATGGCAATAGCTCACCCTGACCCTTTGGGTCAGGTGAGCTAAAAAATGACTAAATTCAACAATGTATATTTTTGACAAAAATGCACCAAAATCAAAATCTTTATCACATGCACATCTTCAATATATGTACAAATGATCTGCAAAATAAAAACTTTCTAGTGTAAAAACTGTAGGAGGATTTTCGCAGACAAACTATGTACCCCCTCGGACAGACGGACGGAAAATGGACGTACGGACAGACAGGAGTAAAACAATATGCCTCCCGACATATCACCATGGAGGCAAAAAAAAAATTACATAAAATACTTCTGAACAAGTTTGAAAACAAAAATTTTATTCCATAACTACAGATAATGAATCATCATGATCATAAACTGTAAATGAAACTAGCTATCTTTGAACTGCTGAGGATGGACAGTATTCTAACTCATGTACATATAACCTCAGGTGCATCCTTTCATAATAAATGCATACTAAGCGGAAACATCCTTTCGAATAAGATTTTTAACTAACTGATGTTGGTAATAACAAAATTAATGAACAAAATTGTCAAGAGCCAAAATCACAGGAAAAACTGTCAATTGCAATGCTCTTGACTTGGTACAGACATTTCAAAAGAAAGAGTGGGTTCAAACCGGTTTTATGGCACATCAAACTTCCCTTCCATGTACTATGTCCAGGAGAAACTCATGAGCAATTGCTATTGAAAGGGGGTAGACAGTGAATTTTTTTTCGCTTTTTCCATATATATTAAGTCTTCAAAAAGCTATGTTTAGGAAATGAAATAAGATGCCAGGAGAGTGCCAGATTGCAGAATTTTGCATCATTTTACACCGGAGCTTCTATTGTTAGCCACCTCGCGTAGCGAGTTTGGTTGAACACATCACAGGTCATCATCAACCAACAAGAGGCTTTACACATTCAGCTTGCACATCATAAAATTTTTGATCTAAGCTATGCCCCTGGCCCTGGCTGAACCATGAGGGCAGGCAATATCAAAAACTGTCTCATGGCAACTGTTAGATTAGACCGAATTCTTCTGCCTCTATGGTGCAAATATTACCTATTTATCGTTTATGTTCTCTATTTGGACTTTTAAAAAATAAAAATAAAAGTCCAAACAGAAAACATAAACGATAAATAGGTAATATTTGCACCATAGAGGCAGAAGAATTCGGTCTACTGTTAGATTCACATCGCCACGTTCAGACTATTATGGAACTTGCAGAAATGTCTCTTTTATGCTGCACCAGACAAGATGCAAATTCTTGAAAAATCTGTTTCTCTGGATTACCTCCCTTAATTATTACAAATTATTAACAGTTAATACATCATTATAAAAAGGATGTCAGTCAAAGAAAATAAAGACTTTCCTTCATAATTTTTAAAGTTATTCTATTGACATGGTTAGTTTCATACATGTATGTGTACTTTCTTCAGTGTTTGAGTTTCATTGTCAAGCTCTGATTTCTCAAGTCATGGGCGCTGACATCTTTAATTTATTTGGTATTATTTTCGTATTAGTGTGTTCACCTAGGAAAGATTCGAAGTATTCACGTATGAAAATAAAAAAAATTCATCTGACCATCATTTGTATTACTCGAAACCATAGCTTCAGATGTACAGTGATTCGAAAATACAAAGGGCACGTATCTAAAGGGAGATAATAAAGTCAAATTCGACCATGGCAGCTAGACGACTTGGGAAGATAAATTTGAAAAATACAGCATTGTTCATTTGTGACATGCAAGAAAAGTTTAGAGGAAATATAGTTTACTACCCTCAGATTATAACTGTAGCAAATAGAATGTTGCAGGCTGCTAAAGTTTTGGAAATGCCGATTGTTGTCACAGAACAATATCCCAAAGGTCAAAATCTAGTTCGTTGTTTAAGTTGCAGACAGTTTTACAATAGCTTATTTATCATTACATGGTTAGGTCAGCTAATCGGCATAAGAAATGCATCAGTTTTCCTTCTCAGTATACTTTAATCCCTTTTGAGATTGAAATCCAGAGAAAGTGGGGGAGACCTTTTTTTGGCACGCTGGGATTGGCCATTTTTAACTGCGGGAAATCAGGATGGCCCTGTTTTTGAGGCTTGGTATTCAGGATGGAAATGCAATCGGTAAATGGGAAAGAGGTGTTTTTCAACCTGGGAAATCCGGATTTTATTGTAAAATTTAATGGTATAGGCAAAAAATTTAAGAAATAATTCATGGCAGGTATATGGTTATTGGAAATTTAACCATGGGCTGGGCCTTTATATTCGAATTTAACCCAGAGCGTTAGCGAGGGGTTAAATTTACGAATATAAAGGCCCAGCCCATGGTTAAATGACAATAACCATATACCTGCCATGAATTATTTCGATTCTAATATGACAGAAAATGGAGTTTTCCATTCTGAAGCGACCTAAGAGAAGGCGGATTTCCCGTCTCCATTGCTGTTTGTGTCTATGACGTCACAATACACAATCTGACGTTTTCAAACAGATGCAAGTTCAAAATTCAAATCGAAAGCAAAAACAATACACATTTACTTGTCTGAATGACATGATTTAGTTAAAAACTGTTCTTAACCTTTATTTCCTTCATAAAGAAAGACGAACAAAATAAAAAACATTGTTGTTTTTCATCCCGTTTGCTCATTTTCCGATACCATTTGCGCATGTGCGAAATATATGGTTATCGAGTATTATACTGGTTGACGATTTACAGGAGCCATGTTAGAATGTTTCTTAATTTCTTAATACAATCTTCCGGGATCAGGACTTCATTTTAATGACAGGGAAAATGGGAGGAGACCCCCCCCCAAATAGACCATAATATGGTTGATAAGGGATTCTGAGGCAGGCAATATCAAAGAACATCTCTGGCTTTCGAATCACAAAAGGGATTAAGTATACTTATCTGTCATTCTAATCATTGTGCACCAGTTTTAACGGAATGGGAAAAATCCAAGTTGGGACAAATGACCAAATATTTGTCATTTTACAGGTTTCATGGCACATCATAACACATGAAAATTTTCTATAGAGTAAGAGCTTTCAGGTGGTATACCTCTGTTGTCAAAAGAATGCTGCAATTTTTTGGCAGATTGGCAGATTGATTAATAACTGAAAAACAAGCACATACATGTGATATCTGCGGGATCCTGCGGGAGTCTCCCGTTTTTAAGCCTTGAATTTTGTCCTCCCGCATTTTGCCTAAAAATTCCTGTATTTGGTTTGTTATAAACATGATAAATAATGTGAAAAGTAAACTGTTTTATACCCTATAATGCCTGTCGATTGCGCTTGTTTACATGTAGTCAAAGTGGCATGTGAAAGCCCTGTTAAGGACTTAAGGACATGTAATATATATTAGACAATGAACATTGATGAACTAATGTTATAAACCCTGATATTCTCAATATCAAGACGTAAAACGGACAAACCAGGTCAAAACTTCCGATGGTTCAATACGCAATTGATGTCCTGAGTTATGTCCCCTTATAGTGTGTATAACATAGAACAAAAGAAACTTTCAGGTGTTTCCTCCAATTAAAATCATTTATAAATTCTTCAGAAATGAAAAGTTAAATCACTTTTAAGAATTTTTATTGGATTTTACTACATTGTACATACAATTTATTGTGTAAATATTTGCAAATAAGTATAATGAATGAAATAATATTAGAAACTCTTATATATAAGAAATGATCCCAATTAGTTGAATAGTTGTGATAGTTTAACATGTTTATGCAATATAGTTTGGGCTATTGAATAGATGAAATATGGAGAAAAAGTCAAATAATTATAACTTTCGATTTCCTCAAGAGTTATCTCTCTTTGATTATGAGTAAAAAATACCATTAATTTAGGGTTTTATCATTGTGTTTGAAATTACAATAGATCCATGTATATATAAGTGTTTTACTTAACTTCAGCACTATTTCAATAAATTTCACATACTCCTTTCCTTCTTTTTTCACCACTTATATAATACAGTAGTAATTGTAATCAATTTTAGATTGGACATAATGGAAAGGATAATTTTAGGTTTTAAAAATTTCTATGTTTGTGAAATGCAACATCTCTGTGACCCTTTGTTAATTGTGGCTTCAAAGGGTTCCATCTCAATTCTTTAGTGGACGTCAGGCCAGATCAGGCCAGATCATTTATTTCAACTTTCTACAACCTTTCAATAGCAATTGCTGTTGAGTTGCTACCGGACGCTACCACAATGGAAGGGAGGTTTGGCATGCCATTAAATTGGTTTAACCCACCATTTCTTTTGAAATGCCTGTACCAAATCGGGACCATTGCGGATGACAATTTGTCTGGTGGTTTCCACCTAGTGATTTGTCTTTTTATATGCCCATCTAATGGCGAATGTTTTATGGTATACCAATGTCCGATGGTCCATCCGTCTGTCCCTCCATCCGTCTGTCCCTCCGTTTCATATGTCGTGCTCTAACTTGACAACCATTTGGCCAATTCACTTCAAACTTTGTAGAGGTATTGGATATGATGGCTACACGATCTGTATACTTTTTCGTGAAATTTTGATTTTTCTTGCAAGAGTTATGGGACTTTATTTGTCAATTTTAAGGCATTTTTTTACATGTCACGCTCCAACTTGACAACCCTTTGGCCAATTCACTTCAAACTTTGTAGAAGTATTGGATATGATAACCTCATGATCTGTATTCTTTTTCGTGAAATTTCGATTTTTTTTGCAGGAGTTATGGGACTTTATTTGACAATTTTAAGGCAATTTTTCACATGTTGCGCTCTAACTTGACAACCCTTAGGCCAATTTACTTCAAACTTTGTAGAGGTATTAAGTATAATGGCCACACGATCTGTATATTTTTTCGTGAAATTTCTATTTTTCTTGCAAGAATTATGGGACTTTATTCATTAATTTTAAGGCAATTTTTCACATGTTGCGCTCTAACTTGACAACCCTTAGGCCAATTTTCTTCAAACTTTGTAGAAGAATGGAGTATGATGGCCTCACTATCTGTATACTTTTTCGTAAAATTTCAATTTTTCTTGCAAGAGTTATGGGACTTTATTCGTCAATTTTAAGATAATTTTTTACATGTCACACTCTAACTTGACAACCCTTAGGCCAATTTACTTCAAACTTTGTAGAGGTATTGAGTACGATGGCCACACGATCTGTATACTTTTTCGTGAAATTTCGATTTTTCTTGCAAGAGTTATGGGACTTTATTTGTCAATTTTAAGGCATTTTTTTAACATGTCACGCTCCAACTTGACAACCCTTTGGCCAATTCACTTCAAACTTTGTAGAAGTATTAGATATGATAACCTCATGATCTGTATACTTTTTCGTGCAATATTGATTTTTCTTGCAAGAGTTATGGGACTTTGTTCATCAATTTTAAGGCAATTTTTTACAAGTCAAGCTCTGACTGATAAATACTTTGATCAGCTCACTTCAAGCTTTCCAGATTAATTCCTTAAAGAGATATCAAGCTTAATTAGGCAATTATAGGTGCTTCTGGATTGAGAACCCCTTACCTAAATCACTTAAAGCTTTGAAGGGTGACGGCGGGCGTATCATGCCACTTGGCGCAGCTGTTAATTGTCACATGGACTTCAGTTCTTGTCAACTCTGTTCAGTAATTTTGTTATTCCCATCATTAGGAAGATAACAACATATCATTTGATGACTGAAATCATGAAGTTTTAAATGTTTTACATTTCATTACATGTCATTTTAGTAAGTAAGTAGTAAATTTATTCAGTATAAAATCCAGTACAACTTAGGATCATCACTGATGCATGTACATTCAGACAAAACAATCAACATCAATTACACGATAGGACAGACACAAGACACATAATACAATGAGAATACAAAAAATAACAATAAAGTAGTAATTATGATCTACACTCTAATTTCAGTTATGCTTTCCCTCTGATGAATCACGTAGCTGTACACATTTATTAATGTAAAAGACTAATTATGAAAGAATATCAGTTTCTTCACAAGTCATTAACAATACAAATTTATCTGCATTAGTGAATGTTGAAAAAGATGGTACCATTGTTGGTACTTCTTTATACAAGTTTGATCTTTCTTTATCATAAAGTTTGCATTCATTTAAAAAATGTACTTCATCTTCAACTTTGCTTAGGTCACAATATTTACATAATCTTTGATTTAGAGGAATGCTTTTATATCTACCTTGTTCTATTTCTAGTTTATGATTTGAAATTCTTAATTTACAAAAATTTTTAGATGATGTCTTACAGACATTAAGACGGGTATAGTTTTCCTATTCATATTTTTTCTTTATTTTGATGATCGTTACCCGACAATACATAAAAGAAAAATTCTTCATATCTATTTTCTAGTTTTTTCAGCAAAGCATAGGCTAGTTTATTTTTGGAAGGGGAACCCTTTTTATGCTAAACATGTTTAATCCCAATGAATTTTAAAAATTCATATATATGGTCGTTAAATGTCCCATAGAATGATCTTCAGTTAGAAGTAGCTGATTTATATGCTAATTTAGAATTGTTAAATGAGGGATTTCTATATAGGTAGATCCAATACTTAATTATACCCCATGCAACGAAGTTGCAGAGGGTATATAGTTTTTGACTGGTCCGTCTGTCCGTCAGTCCGTCCGTCCTTCCGTCCGTCTGTCATCAAGTGGGTACACCATTTGTCAGGATAACTCCTCCTACAGTTTTTAAGCTAGGAAGTTTTTATTAGCTCACCTGGCCTAAAGGCCATGTGAGCTTTTGCCATCACTTGGCGTCCGTCGTCCGTCCGTCCGTAAACTTTTCACATTTTGGCTATCTCCTCTGAAACCACCGAACCAATTTCAACGAAACTTTACAGGAATGATGTATGGAAGGTCCTTTACTTAGTTTTCCGAAATTTTCCCTATCCGCCAAAAAACGTGGCCGCCAGCGCTGAACTTAGATTTAACATTGGACTCTATGGGAAAAAGCATATATTTGATATCTCCTCTGAAGCTACTGAAGCAAATTAAACCAAACTTTACAGGAATGATGTATGGAAGGTCCTT
>MJUU01060475.1:127741-140587 GCA_002080025.1 Modiolus philippinarum
GCATATATTTGCTATCTCCTCTGAAGCTACTGAAGCAAATTGAACCAAACTCTACAGGATTGATGTATGGAATGTCTTTTATGGAGATTGCTGAAATTTTTCCGATTCCGTTAAAAACATGGCTGCCAGCGCAGAACATAGTCTAACATGGGACCCTAAGGGAAAAGCATCTATTTGCTTTCTCCTGACGCTACTGAAGCAAATTCAACCAATCTTTACAGTAAGGATGTATGGAAGGTACTTGGATCTGACAAAAAAAGATGGCCTCCAGTGCAGAACATAGTTTAACATTAGAGCCAGGAATGAGATAACCATCCTTATAATCATTATCTCTGAAATGTATAGAAGGTCCTTTGCAAAAATTATTCATTTCAATAGGATCAGACAAAAAACATGGGTGCTAATGAAGAACATAGCTAAACATTTGACCCCATTAGTAAGGAAACATCTTTTTTAGTCATGTATGGCGTAGAAGCATTTTGCCAGGTGAGCGATACAGGCTCAGTCTCTGAGCCTCTAGTTTTGCAGGATGATTGTGCACATATCAAAGATGTGCATACTACTTAGATTTTGATTTTTGATTATTTTTCAGAAAACTACACCTTGTTGAACTTTGTCATTTTTATGCATTATATTGTATATAGGGTACACCATTTGTCTGGATAACGCCTGCTACAGTTTTTAAGCTAGGAAGTTTTTATTTTGCAGGTTGACTGTGCACATATCAAAGATGTGCCCACTACTTGGATTTTGATTTTTGATAATTTTTCAGAAAACTACATATTGTTGAACTATGTCATTTTTATGCATTATATTCCATATAGGGTACACCATTTGTCCAGATAACTCCTCCTACAGTTTTTAAGCTAGGAAGTTTTTATTTTGCAGGTTGATTGTGCACATATCAAAGATGTGCATACTACTTGGATTTTGATTTTTTGTAAATTTTCATTAAACTACACATTGTTGAACTTTGTCATTTTTATGCATTATATTGCATATAGGGTACACCATTTGTCTGGATAACTCCTCCTACAGTTTTTAAGCTAGGAAGTTTTTATTTGGCAGGCTGATTGTGCATATATCAAAGATGTGCATGCTACTTGGATTTTGACTTTTGATATTTTTTCAGAAAACTAGACATTGTTGAGCTTTGTCATTTTTATGCATTATATTGCATATAGGGTACATTATTTGTCCGGATAACTCCTCCTAGTTATAAGATAGGAAGTTTACAGGGTACTCAATTTGCCTGGATAAATCCTCCTATAGTTTTTAAGATAATTTTACAGGATGATTGTGCATCTGTATGAGATGTGCAAACTACTTGGATTTCAATTTTTGATAATATTTAGATAATGCAGGATTATCCGATATGTGGGGCGTGGGGTATGTGAACTTGCTCACTAAGGTTCTTTTATTGATTGAGTTATAACTGTTATTGAGATAGGCAAACGACCTATTTCTGCCAAAGTTGGAAGATTTGATGCATATTTATTAACCCCTAAAATAAATTTACAGAATCGTATATGGATTTGCTCTGGTAAGAAGTCGAGATATAGTTTTTCTAAGACTTGATCTTTTTAGTTCGCCTCAACAAAGTTGAGGGGGACTATTGGAGTACCCCCCGCGTCCTCGTCCGCGTCCATGTCTACGTCTACGTCCGCATCCGCATTTGGGCATATATCTCTGCAACTATGCATGGTAGGATCATCAAACTTTGTATGCAGGCGCATCTTGGGCTATCTCACAGCCTCCAAGAAAATTGGGTCTCTCTGACCTATATTTTCCGCTTGAACGACTTACATTCAAGTTTACGTCCGAGTTCAGATCTCAGTCACTATACATGGTAGGATCATGTAACCTTGCATATGTATGCATCTCTGATGGTAGGTCAGCATCCAGGCAAAATTAGGTCACTTTTACCTATATTTTCCAATTGAACGACTAACATTCAAGTTTATGTCCGAGTTCAGATCTCAGTCACTATACATGGTAGGATCATGTAACCTTGCATATGCATGCATCTCTGATGGAAGGTCAGCATCCAGGCAAAATTAGGTCACTTTGACCTATATTTTACGCTTGATTGATTTACATTCAAGTTTTTGGACGAGTTCAGATCTTAGTCACTATACATGGTAGGATCATGCAACCTTGCATATGCATGCAACTCTGATGGTGAATCAACATCCAGGGAAAATTAAGACACTTTGACCTATATTTTATGCTTGATTGATTTACATTCAAGTTTTCTGACTAGTTGAGATCTCAGTCACTACACATGGTAGGATCATGTAACCTTGCATGTGCATACTTCTCTGATGGTTGGTCAGCATCCAGGCAAAATTAGGACACCTTGACCTATATTTTATGCTTGATTGATTTACATTCAAGTTTTAGGACGAGTTCAGATTTTAGTCACTATACATGGTACAATCATGTAACCTGCCATATGCATATAACTCTGATGGTAGATCAGCATCCAGACAAAATTAGGTCACTTTGACCTATATTTTCTGCTGGATTAATTTACATCCAAGTTTTTGGACAAGTTCATTCTTCAGTCACTTTACATGGTAGGATCATGTAACCTTGCATAGGCATGCATCCCTGATGGTACATCAGCATCCAGGCAAAAGTAGGTCACCTTGACTTATGTTTTACGCATGAGTGATTTATGTCCAAGTTTTCAGGCAAGTTCAGATCTCAGTCACTATACATGGTAGGATCATATAACCTTGCTTAGGCATGCAAATGTGATGTCAACATCCAGTCAAGATTTTGTTACTGTGACAAAGTGCCATAACGAGACGAACTCTGTAATCGTTGATTACCTATGTTTTTATGTGGATTTGATAACTCTTATCAAGGTTTAACACATATGAACCCCAAAGTTCGATACCAGAAGTACTGGTTTAACACATGAATCAAACAATTTTAGCAATAATTTAGGTTTAAATTATTTAATTCATTTTGGAATTTACATTTTATCATGAAAATTACTTTTAATGCTAAGGGCTGTTCCAGAAAAGTTGGTCTGGGACCCTTTGAAGGCACTTTATATAAATTGCTATGGGTGGTTGTGTTTTCATCATCTTTTTGTATTGTACATATGGGGAAGAATTCTATGGGTGGTGGGGGTCAATAAAAAGTGCCTTCAAACCCCCCATGTCATTTTTTCTGGAACAGCCCTAAGTATGAAAAAATAATCCATGAAAAACTAACTAATTATTCCAATTAGAATCCAAGTTGTTTCGCGCCCAATGGGTTGTTTACTCCTATTCCCTTCGCCCCGAGTATGTTCGCGTCAATTCCCTTTCGACCCGGATCTTTTCACTCCACTTTTATAAATTGTGTTTTAAACTGTTTCCTTTATGTATTTGATTAGAATCTGTTATGGGAGTACCTATTTGGGCGAATCTTTCAGAGTCTCTCTTGAATTATTTTGATGGTAGGTTGAATTTGTTCTTTTATTTTTCCTGGGACTAATATAACATTAGTCCCAGATTTTTCTAACACTGCAGAAACACAAAGAATATCCAAACACTACAGTTTAAATATGAAGTACATTCAGAGATGCATTGGCGGTGTGATCCATGCAGACATTTTTTCAATTCGTAAGACAACAACAAGAACGAAGCAGAATGGAGAAAAACACATGTACCATTGACTTGCATAATAAACTGAGTTTTTGGACTGTACCCCTGGACAGTAAACTCCGAAATTGTTAACAAGATTTCACAGTATATATTTTTTCTTTTTTTTTCAGCCTTTTTTCACTTTGTTATATCCTGAATCTGAACTAAAAGATAAAGATACACAGATAGTTTTTTTAAATTGATTACAAAAAACAATTTAAACAAAATGAGTAAAAAAGGGTAATTCAGGTAGGCCACAATTAAAAAGTAAAAATAAACCAAATATAAAACTAAAAGGCAACTAAAATATTCAAAACGGTCGGAAAGGAGAGTGTGCCCAACGTTTCAGCCAGAACGGCCTTCTTCTTGGGGCAACCGGGACAGAAAAACGGAAAAAGGTGTAGAGGATATGAGAGAAAACAACTAACTGATGTGTAACAAAAATCACCTGTAAAAATCATGCTTAATCTTGAACTTAATCCAAAAAGAAAATAAAAAATTTGTATTCTTTACTGTGCAATCGTGTACTTTGCTTATTTGCATATTTGATTAGGATATGTATGGTTTGAAATAATCGTTCACTATTTTTATTAATTAAATTCAAAAGTAAATCCGACCTTGTTAATATTATAACCATCGATAGCCAATTACGCATTATATTACCTTTAATTATCACAGCAAAAAGACCAACTTTTCTGCACGAAAAAAAACTGGAGCAAACAGGCAATAGGAGCGAAACAACCTGGTACCTTCCAATTTGGATATATGTGTGCAGATTGTACCTGCTCAAGACAGCAAAATAACGAAAGATGACCTTTCCCAACTCAATGCTCATACAAATGTACATTCAATATATAGGGTCTATAAGTCTCCTTCAATTCTGGAACTTCCCAGAACATTAATAATATCCGGAAATTGTATTTGATCAAAAACAAAATTCTAATATGACGTCCTTTAATCGCCTTGTGTCCATAACCGTCGTAAAATTCCGGATATATTCGTAGTTATTGTCATGACAATCGACGGTACTTTTGATAACGTCATAGACATTTTGACAGTTTTTGTAGCATCATAGAATAAAACGTCATACTTAACGGGGTAAAATGGCTGTTTAACATATGAATACAAAGACGATTTCATCTTTTCTGTACCCTGTAAGTGTCACATTAGAATCGAAATAATTCACGGGAGCATGAATATATGTTGATTTTACCACGGGCTTGCCCTTTATGCCTATATTTTACCCCTCGCATACGCTTGGGGTAAAATATTTGCCATAAAGGGCCAACCCGTGGTAAAATCGCCATATATTCACGCTCCCGTGAATTATTTCTTAAACATATAACATTTCAAGTACAAATTTGGATGTCATAATGATGCAACGTCATGTTTTTGGGGGAAACCTTTTTAAATTGCACTTTTATTGTGAATTCTGGGTGATCACATGACAAGATGTACAGACCCTATTGGCAGTAGCTCCTAGTAGCACCATTTGTACACTAAATGATTTAATTGTTGAAATGTCAAAATTAATTATAATTAGGATGTATAAAAAAGGAAATATTATCTACAGACAAAACACCCATTTCATAATTCAAGGTTTTTCCAAACAGATACATGCATATACTGTAGATTTATATTTGTTGACTATACAACTTTTGCATTTAATTCAATTTATGTACTTCAGGATTAGGTCCTACCGTTTCTGAATTAGATGTCAGCCAAGAGAAGATTTTTCCAAAGACATGTTTTTCAATGTTGGTACCATCAGTTGTAGATCATATAAAAACATTACCAGGTATATATAATGATGCAAGTTTTCAGGAGTTTGTCTGATTACAGGATTTTCAGATGTCCATGAGCATAATCATGAGAAAATTTAATAGGTTATTTTTGGGGAAGAATTAGGTAAAAAAAAATCTTTCAACAAACAGTTTTCAGGTTTTCTTCATCCAACATCATAATCTATTAGGTTTGGATGTATATGGCACATTAACTGCGGGACATTAGTTAATTTCATAATTATCAGTATAAAAGTGGACATTGAATGATATCTAACTTTGTACTGTTTAACAACAAAACTGGCTATGTATTGCTTTGTAATGCTGTATGCGACTATTTTCTGTGAAACTTTAAAACTTCATATTTTTGCAGAAACATAGTTTGCACCATGGTTTATAGGTTTGACGGATATAGAGTAAATTCACATGAGACGCAATTTAATCAAATGCATGATAAACCAATTTGAAAAAAATGAGGCTTTATTGTTGCTCTTTATTTTGAAGTCAGTGTGAAAGCTTCAACAATAGCAGTTTCTTTTATCACAAAGTAAATTTAAGATGTAAAATTAGCTTAGGCATGAGCTGAATTCATAATAGATAAATGCACAAATTTGAAATGTATAGTAAATCTGATTAAAAAATGTTTGTGGTTGTTCAAACAATGTATGTATGTTCATTTTAGATATAAAATCTGTTGTATTGTGTGGTATAGAAAACCATGTATGTATACAGAATACAGTATTAGATCTCTTGGAAGAGAACTTTGATGTACACCTTATTGCTGATGCCTGCTCATCAAGGTCTATGACAGACAGGTATATTTATCTTTAATTGATGGAATAAACTCTTTGATAAAGGGTATACTCAAAATAGAACATTTATACTTTTCTGGTAAAATGTATACTTTGCAAAGGAAAACTTTTATAATAGCTTCAACATTTCTTGCCTAGAAAAGTGCAAATCTTCAAATATTTCATACAAAGGAAAATATAATAAAGTATTGTTGGAGGGCAAAAGTAAAGTAGTATAGTAGTGTAAAACCAAGTGTTTTTCTTGCACATCTGACAGAAAAATGGAATCATGATGTGAATGTTGGTGAAATGATTTTCTATGTCTTATATTAGTTAATGGGAAAACATACAGAATATGAAAATTCAGCAAACGCTTTTTGTGTCACCTGTGTGGGGGGACATATAGGGATTACTTTAGTCCTCTTGGGTCATTGTCGTCATTCTTGTTGTCTGTCCCACTTTTTGGTTATACTTTTCTCAGCAACTACATATCACAGCCACTTAAAAAATATTATGTGACTTCATTATCAAGTTCTATATTGCGCTTATCGAATTCAGGTCGATTCGACATCTACTTCCTGTTTACCAACTTCGAATATTTTCCACCATTACTCTCAATGTAAAAATTTTTGTAACACTCTTCTCAGCAACTACAAATCACAGCCACTTAAAATTTTGTATTTTACTTCATTATGAGGTTCCATAATGCACTTATCAAAATCAGGTCTTTTGGACATCTACTTCCTGTTCACCGACATGAAATATTTTCCACAAATACTGTCAATGTAAAAATTTTCGTAACACTTTTCTCAGCAACTACAATTTACAGCCACTTAAAATTTTGTATGCGACTTCAGTATGAGGTTCCATATTGCGCTTATCGAAATCAGGTCTTTCAGATATCTACTTCCTATTTACCAGCTTCGAATATTTTCTATAAATACTGTCAATGTGAAAATTTCCTTAACACTTTTCTCAGCAACTACAAATCACAGCCACTAAAGATTCTGTATGTGACTTCATAATGAAGTTCCATATTGGGCTTATCCAAATCATTTTTATCGGATATCTAGTTCCTGTTTACTGACTTGGAATATTTTCAACAAATACTGCCATTGGTAAAAAAAATTGAGTAACACTTTTCTCAGTTACTACGATTCACTTGAAATTTTGTGTGTGACTTTAGTATAGAGTTCCATATTGCCCTTATCAAATTTGGGTCTGTTGGACACCTACTTCCTGTTTACCGACTTGGAATATTTTTGTTTCTGACAACAGCAATGCAGGCGACACATGTCTTCCATGGAAGACTGACAATTTATTTTTTAAGGGAAGATAATTCGTATAGAAATGATAGGGAAAAAATATGTTTTTTGCCTTCTATTTAAAAATAAGTTTGTTGAACCCCACATTTTTTAATGCAAATTGAAGGCAATATGTTGCACGCCAAAAATTTATCAAATTTCAAAAAAATCTATCTGATAAACTAAAATAAATTAAAATTTTGTTAAAATTAAGTTATTTTCCCCATCAATCATTTTAACCAAAATAGCTGATTTTTACATGACAAATTTCATGCTTACCGGTATATGGCCAGTGACCCCCAATTTTTTGGTAACTATTTGTATGCTCTATTAAAAAAGTGTAAGTCATGAAAATATCATAAAATTCTATCTGACAGTTTTTTTTAACCCTGCACAAACTAAAGGCATCAACAATTAAGTATAAAACATTCTACTTACATTACAACATCTTTGAGTTTATGGTCTTCAAAAAGTTTAGATTTTATCTGCACTGAAGAGACATAAGTTGTCGAAATGCACATACATGTATGCAGAAAATAAATTCACAGTAACTTCAGTATTTATTTATTTTTGACCACTGGGTGGATTCCTCTACTGATGGACTTAGTCCTCGAGGGTATTCACCAGCCCAGTAGTCAATACTTAGGTGCTGATCTGAAAGCCGATTCTATTTGGAACCTTACAATATCTAAATTTTTGAAAATTTTGTTGAAAACTAAGGAGTATCTCCCTCATGCAAAGCTATGTCCTTAGCTAATTTTGGCTTAACATTTAGATCATATTGGTTATTGGTTCTCTGTCAGTTTGTAAACATCTTTGGTCTTCCAAATGTTTAGATTTTATCTGCACTGAAGAGACATAAGTTGTGGAAATGCGCAGTGATTTTTCTAGCGCTCGTCACTTTCGTATTTTACGAAACAGTTTTCAAAATGACGAAAGTTTTCTGAACCCCTTTCGTCACTTAAAATATTTCATTGCAAACTTTTTCTCCTGGAAATATTAAGAAATCATATTCAGTGTCATATTTATGACAAGTTTACAACCTCAAGCCAGTTAATTAATTACAAAGGTGATGTTGTTACAGGTAAATTGCTAATCCGATAATTATACAGGTAATTAACCATACAGCACATAAAGGTGTCAAATCACCAGTCAGGTACAATCATTAAATATAATTTAATTACCAGGAAGCCATGAAATGATAATATTTTTAAGATATTATTGCTTAAAGTTTTAATTCCAACAATATTTTGCCGGTCCTACTTTCGTTTCTGTCCACAACATTCCGATTGCGCATGCGTATAGATAAATGGCTTACAAGGTACAAATAACTTACTCCCAATACACAAGACCATGTCTCAGTCCCAATTTCTATTAAATTAATTTCCAACAAATTCTATTGCTTTGTGCAGCCTCTCCAATTTTATTTTGATTCAAATACCAGTACATAGTCGTTTCCGACTTTGTTCAAAATTACAATTTCTTTGTGATTTCCTCTCAACTTTCATTTGGCTATTGAAGAGAATTCAAACTAAATTTGAAGTAAAACATAACCTTTGATAAAAAAAAATGAAATTTTATTCCAAAGAATTGCTTGAATAAGCTCAACATCAAAGAAGACTGTAAATTGTACGTTGCTATGATACACAGCATATGAAAAGAGCATCAAGGAAAAGGGGGAGGGGATACAAGTACTTGACCACAATTTGATTGAAAAATTCTCTTTATATTCCCAATTAATTTCATTCTATATATTTCTCTATCAAAAGTTCATGTTCAAATAAAAACTAATTATTAGAAGGAGCTCAGTCATTATAAGTGTATAAAAAGATATCAAAAGTTATATGATATGAAAAGTTTCTATAATATACATATATATCTTTTGTACTGTTTTAGTCTTTATCTTTAAAACAAAGAGCTTTAAAGAATGACTGTCGCGCTCCGCAAAAGTGACTAAAGCTTTCAAAATCCTAGAATAAACCCTGAATGTGCATATGCAGAAAATAAATTCTAAGTAACTCGGTATTAAGTTATTCATTACAATATTACAGATACATATAAAATAATGGAAATTTTGTTTTTGATATGAAAAATATTGACGACGATAATGGATGAGCCCACTTGTGGAAAATATTGGAGAAATTGGAGAAAATATTTGAAGTTTCAAAAACAAAACTTCTTTTATTCTTTTTATCATTAAGTGAATAAATCATTTGATAGAACAAATTTTGCAAAATGAAAATTATTTTTCATGAAATCAGGAAATGGATTATTGATTAATAAAAGAATTCGTATTGTCTTAACACTTTGTAGATGTATATTTCCCCGGGTATATTTCTTTGTTTACATTGATGTGTTGATTGACAAAGTAGGCATTGCCTTACAAATTTTTTATGCCTCCGGATCTTAAGATCGGGGGATATTGTTTTTGCCCTGTCTGTCTGTCTGTCTGTCCACAACTTTAACCTGGCTCATAACTTTTAAACCAGATGTGATAGGAACTTAATATTTGGTATGTGCATTGATCATGTGAAGCTGAACACCATTATGCAAATTTCACTAAGGTCAAGTCAAAGTTCAAGATCACAGAGGTCAAAAGGTCAAAATCTATATTTTGCTATAGCTCTTAATTACAATTGCTAGAGGCTTGATATTATATATGTGAATATATCTAATAAAGCTTAATACAAATCCACCAAGAAAATTTGGGTCATGTCAAAGATCAAGGTCACTGATCGAGTGCAAATTTGAAAACTTTAACAAAAACTTTACAGTTACTTTCACAATACTGGTCTGTCAATCAATTGTTGTTACTTTCAATCAATTGGTAGATGTGTTTGCCTAAAATGTTTACAAAAGAGGTTTAAATTTCCTCAATAGGTCATTGATTTTATTTATAGGTCAGACATTTAAAATCCCTTTTGATTAAGAAAGGTGTTCAGCCAGCCTAAACATGAATAAACATATATTTGGGCAACAGAAAATAAATAATGAGAGTGTAAATAGTAACATTATCTGCAAGAAGACTTTGATTTACAACAATTTTCCTATTACTGAATGTACACTAAAGGTTCCTCAAAAAAGTTTGACCTTCAAGGAAGAAAGTTCACATACCCATTCATTGTATTTGTCCTGGATATGGGCCAGTTTACCTGATGTCAATCATTGTATTTGTCCTGGATATGGACCAGTTTATCTGATGTAAATTTCAACAAGAAACAAGTCAAGTTCACCCAAACTTGTTTTTTTATATTGGAAAGGCCAATTGAGGATTAACATGCATTTTTCATAAATTAACCAGGTGTAGTGTTTAAACCACTAGCACTATAATTAGATTTTATCCGTCCTCTTAATCCTTGATATTTCAAAACCTAGGTAATAGTTGAGATGTACTTTACAGTAATTCCTAAAGTGAGTATTTTTGTTCAGGTTGGCTGAACACTATGCTTCATCCAAAATGATTTAAATGCCTGACCTATAAATAAAATCAATGACCTATTGAGGAATATTTAAATGTCTTTTGTAAACATTTTAGGCAAAGACACCAACCTATTGATCAATTCTCTCAGCAATAGGAATACTAACCACATTTATGAAATTAACAGTAACTTTGCCTATATCTTTTCAACCAGTTGTGATAGGACCTTCATATTTGGCCTGTATATGGGTCATATGAAGCTGAACACCATTATGCAAATTTTACTAAAGTCAGGTTGAAGGTCAAGGTCACAGAGGTCAAAAGGGCACAATATAGATTTTGCTATAGCTCGTTAATTACAATTGCTAGAGGCTTGGTATTCCATATGTGAATAGATTTAATGAAGCTTAGTACTAATCCACCAAAAAAATTTCAGTCAGGCCATAGGTCAAGGTCATTGAGTGCAAATTGGAAAACTTTTACATTGCCTTTACCTTTCCAACCAGATGTGATAGGGCCTTCATGTTTGCCTTGTATAATTGGTTGTATGAAGCTGAACAGTTCTTTTCAAATTTTACATAGTTGGTCACAAGGTCAAGATCACAGAGGTCAAAAGGTCAAAATCTAGAGTTTGCTGTAGCTCATTAATTATAATTGCTAAAGGCTTCATATTTTATATGTGAATAGATCTAATGGAGCTTAGTACAAATCCACCAACAAACTTTTTGTAAGGTCAAAGGTCAAGATCACTAAGTGAAAATTTGAAAACTTTAACATTGTCGATATCTTTTCAACCAGATTTGATAGGACCTTCATATTTGACCAGCATATTGATCAGATTAAGCCGAACACCATTAGGTGAATTTCATTAAGGTCAAGGTCGCAGAATTCAAAAGGTCGAAATCTAGATTTTGTTTTGGCTCATTAATTACAGTTGCAAGAGGCTTGATATTCTATATGTGAATTGATCTAATGGAGCTTAGTACAAATGTCTTCTTAACCTTCATTTCTAGTGATTGCAAACTGTATCGTAAACATGGTTGCTACCGAGGGCATAGTCTTTCACACACACATCTTGTTGCCAATATTTTTGTTGTATTTGGGCAGTAGCAAATACTGAAAATATTTGCCTCATGAAATCAAAGAAAAGGCAAAACTCATACAAATTACAGATAAAGCATTTTAATAGTTGATACATAATCAATTTATGGATAAGTCTGTGGTTAATCATGTCTGTGGTATATACATGTATATACATGTATATACATGTATATACATATTTTTTAGCTCACCTGGCCTAAAAGGCCATGTGAGCTTTTGCCATCACTATGCGTCCGTCTGTCTGTCAAAAATTTCAAAAATCTTCTCCTCTGAAACCACTGGGCCAAATGTAATCAAACTTGACCTGAATCATCATCAGGGTATGGCTTCTCAAACTGATGTTCAGTTTGTCCCTCTGTCGAACAACATGGCCGCCATTGCTAAAAATAGAACATAGGGGTAAATTGCAGTTTTTGGCTAATAACTCGATAACCGTTTCAGATATCAAAAATCTGACAAAGTAAAAATGATCAGCATGATGAGATCTATCCACTGTGCAATTTTGAAGAAAATCTGAAAACCAATCTCGGAGTTATAGCCCTTTTTCCGTTAAATTTTCAAAATTTATGCATTTTTTATTTTTTATTTCAAAAAGTGTAACAGATAGAGGTCAAGTGTAAATTGCAAAAACGTTCAGCATATCAAGATCTACCCACCCTGAAATTTTGAAGACAATCCATAAAACCTTGTAGGAGTTATTGCCCTTTTTTCACCGAATTTTTAAAATTTTCTTATTTTTCATCTTTTATTTCCAAAACTATAAAAGATGAAGGTTAAGTGTAAATTGATGAAATGTTTGCCATGCTGTGG
>MJUU01060475.1:153855-180403 GCA_002080025.1 Modiolus philippinarum
TGAAAATGTCCACTTTCATTTGGGATACTGACACGTCATATCTTTCAATGATGCTATGGTGACGGCCATAGAATTTCTTGAGGGATGAAATTAACAAAGGTTGAACAAATCCCTGACTAAGCAGCTTTTGGGACAGTGTTTTTGCTCTGTTAAAAAAATCACTGTACAAACTACAAGCTCGACAGTAACGAATCAACTGTGAAATGTACACTCCATAGGCTGGAGAGGTAGGTATATTGCTGCTAAGAAAAGGGAGACAATTATATACTTAAATACTATGCAATCAGCCATGTTCTCTAAGTTTGTTAAAAAAAATTAGGTGGTTGATCCCAATTCTTTTTTGAGTTTTCAAAAGCATTTAAACAAAACACATTTATTATATTTCCCAAAAATATGTTGCTTTTTTTATTTTGGGGTCTCATATTAAGTTATCTCTCCTTTCTTGAAAAACCAACAAATTCTTCATTTTTATGAAATAACTTTTTCAAAAGGTCCGTGACATATTTTTTTTATGATTTTAAAGTGAAGTTCTATATCGTACCAATAAATATATAAAAAGTTTGGAAAGAATTGTATTTCTGTTTATAAAAAAAATATGCCCTTGAATTGTGGTATATTCTATTGTAAATATAGTGTGAAACTAGAGAATGTGTCTGTAAGACATGGATGTCCCGCCAAAAGATTTATTGCAAAGGATAACCTCATATTAAAATGTAGGTCAAAGCCACTTAATTGTCATTAATTTGGGTAGTACTCATCAAGGCAATTAATTTGATGAAATATCATTGTCCTATAATGTGTAATTGTTGAGAAATGGACTTAAAGGCAAACTTTAACCAAATTCACCGCAGCATAAAATGTAGGTCAAAGCCACCTTATTGTTAATGATTTGGGTAGTACTCATCAAAGCAGTTACTTTGTTGAAATATCATTGTCCTATAATGCGAAATTGTTGAGAAATTGACTTAAACGCAAATCTTAACCAAATTCACCGAAGCATAAAATGTAGGTCAAAGCAATCTTATTGTCAATGATTTGGGTAGTACTCATCAAGGAAATTACTTTGATGAAATATCATTGTCCTAAAATGTGTAATTGTTGAGAAATGGACTTTAACGCAAAACTTAACCAAAGTCACTGAAGCGTCAAATATAGGTCAAAGCCACCTAATTGTCAATGATTTGGGTAGTACTCATCAAGGCAATTAATTTGATGAAATATCTTTGTCCAATAATGTATAGTTGTTGAGAAGTGGACTTAAACATAAAACTTAACCAGAGTCACTCAAGCATGAAATATAGGTCAAAGAGTCAAACTACTTAGTGAACTATGTAGTACAATCAAAGATCTATCTACTGACCTATTATGATTGTTCTACCTCTTACAGTTTCTGAGAAATGGACTTAAACGCAAAACTTAACCGGATGTACAGATGTACGGAAGGACGGACAAGGGTAACTCTATATGCCCCTTCCACATTCGTAGGCGGGGCATAAAAAACAAATTTGACCCATCTATAGAACTCAATATTGTTTTTGACATTGCCATGACCCATTTTTTTGCATATTTTTATAGAATTTTGCTCAAAGCGTCATTGTACGAATTTTAAACTAGAGGCTCAGAGACTGAGTCTGTATAGCTCACCTGACAAAATGCTTCTATGCCATACATGACTAAAAATGATGTTTTCTTACCAATGGGGTCATATATTTAGCTATGTTAATCATTAGCACCCACGTTTTTTGTCTGATCCTATTGAAATGAATAATTTTTGCAAAGGACCTATACATTAAGCTTGATTAGTTTCAGAGATGATGATTATAAGGATAGTAATCTCATTCCTGGCTCCAATGTTAAATTAAGTTCTGCACTGGAGGCCATGTTTTTTGTCAGATCAAAATGAAATGAGAAATTTTTGTTAAGTACCTTCCACACATCCTTACTGTAAAGATTGGTTGAATTTGCTTTAGTGGTATCAGAGGAGAAAATGAAAATGTGATTTTCCCTTAAGGTCCAATGTTGAACTATGTTCAGTGATGGCAGCCATGTTTTTTTTATGGGATCGGAAACTTTTTCGCCAATCTATGTGAAGGACCTTCCATACATCATTCCTGTAAAGTTTGGTTCAATTTGCTTCAGTAGCTTCAGAGGAGATAGCAAATATATGATTTTCTCATAGGGTCCCATGTTAAACTATGTTCTGCGCTGGCGGCCATGTTTTTTTGGCAGATCGGAAAAATTTCGGTAATCTGCATAAACGACCTTCCATACATCATTCCTGTAAAGTTTGGTTCAATTTGCTTCAGTAGCTTCAGAGGAGATAGCAAATATATGCTTTTCCCATAGGGTCCAATGTTAAACTATGTTCTGCGCTGGCGGCCATATTTTTTAGCGGATGGGAAAAATTTTGGTAATCTAAGTAAAGGACATTTCATACATCATTCCTGTAAGTTTGATTCAATTTGCTTAAGTAGCTTCAGAGGAGATAGCAAATATATGCTTTTCCCATAGGGTCCCATGTTAAACTATGTTCTGCGCTGGCGGCCATGTTTTTTAGCAGATCAAAAAAATGTCCGCAATCTACATAAAGAACCTTCCATACATCATTCATGTAAATGTTGGTTCAATTTGGTTCAGTGGCTTTAGAGGAGATAGCAAATATATCCCTTTTCCATAGGGTCCCATGTTAAACTATGATCTGCGCTGGCGGCCATGTTTTTTGGCGGATTGGAAAAATTTCGGCAATCTAAGTAAAGGACCTTTCATACATCATTCTTGTAAAGTTTGGTTCAGTTGTTTCAGAAGAAATAGCCAAAATGTGCATTTTCCCCATAGGGTCCCATGTTAAACTATGTTCAGCCCTGGGGACCATGTTTTTTGGTGGATCGGAAAAATTTCAGCAATCTTTGTGAAGGACCTACCATAAATCATTCCTGTAAAGTTTGGTTAAAATTGGTCCAGTGGTTTCAGAGGAGATAGTCAAAATGTGAAAAGTTTACGGACAATGACTTCGACGGACAACGGACGCCAAGTGATGGCAAAAGCTCACATGGCCTTTGGCCAGGTGAGCTAAAAAAGTTCTTATGTCAGTAACCAACACACCCAAACTACCTTAAGAACCTAATTGTCTAAGTTCAGATTTCTTCTTTTTAGCATCATTTGTATTATGGCCTGTTTCAGTAAATATTTCTTCTTTACTTTGTTTTATCGGACATTTTCAGCCCAAAATACACTACTCTTAACAACTTATTATTTGGGACTATTTTACTGGTAAATTAAACCAAGTGGTTGAACCTTTTATATGAATACAGAAAATTCAAAATAATCAAATGTAGTTGCTATACAAAAACAATTTTCCTAAAACCCCCAAAAAATTCTCATGAATTTATTTTAATTGTAAGATGTTGAAGTCATTTTGTGTCTGTAGATATTTTGTCTGTGAAATACAATATTGTATCCAAATTTATAACACATACATGTAGCTGTGTTGATATTATTAGTCACATGATGATCTTTTGCATATCATTTTAATACATGTCCCTATTTCATATTTATATGTATTTTGTGCCATTATGCAAATTTAATAGGGGGGGACTTTTTTCTGGATGTGGGGATTAGGGGTTTTAAGCTTGCAAATTTGGGATTTTTATAATTTCAGCCCAGCATTTTAGGAAATGAATGCACCGGGAATCGGGATTTAATCAGTTCTCAAGTTCTTTCATAGTGTAGGATTTCAGGATTTAGTAAAGATAAAGTTAGGATTCCGGGAAGAGACCCCCTCCGGCCCCAACTGGTAAAAAGTGAGACTGGTATCCTTGACAGGGGCAGATGACTAATATCTGCCCTTCACTGCTAATGTTATTCAATGTGTAATCAAAAATATGTTTTAAGCCAAAAGTAGGTCTTTGTAATTTCCATACAAATTACATTATAACCGTTAAAATGAATGATCATCATCTGAAACAGGGAAGATTTATGATTTTCACCAATAACACACTTAATAACCTTAACAAACTGCAACATCAGACAAATATCCTAATCTCAGCCTGAGAAATGAAGGCAGATATTGGATAGAGATGTTTATATTTTGTATGTTTCATTGTAAAGCTTACCAATTCTTCATCCTGTATTCTTTCAAAAAGTGGAAATTCATCAAAATGGCTGACCATCCAATCATGTAAATCTTTAACGTCTGTTATTGTATATACAATTCCCTGCAATAAAAATTGGAATTTTTTAATTTGAAATATTACATGCTTAATTATAAGGAATATCTTTACTTTATGAGAAAGTCTGGTAGTGCTGTGTAAGGGTTCTGTTTTAGGAAGATTTACAGATATGAGTTGTTTGGTACTTGTTGAGCAAACTTTCTTCCCATCTTGCAATGTTTTAAAACTAATTTGTTACAAAGAAAATCCCCAGATAGAAGGCTTAATGAAGAATAATACATTTTATGGCATCAATATCTTATAGCAGCACAAACATGATGTTTGATAAGTGTTCCATATTTAAGTATGCCATTATGTTTTATGTACAGATATAATATCCCTGATGAAGGCTGCTGATGAAAGTGTAAGACAGAATAATTAAAATATGCAAAATTGACTACAAGCTATACTGGTGTGAAGTTATCTTTTGTCTTTTTGATTCCTTTGAGAAAAAAATTATTTCACAAGTTCAAGATGACATTAGACAAGAGCTCAAGAAGGGAAAAAATGTACCTAATAAAGGGCTACACTAGGCCAAGATTGAATTATTGTTTGTTTCCCTAAACCCAACTCTGCCATGCCAGGTGTGGATAGGTAGGTAGGGAAATTATTTTATTTTTTTGGGGAGGGGAAACCAATTTTACAACAAATTTCAACAACATGAATTTTTAATGCAGAAAAAAATAATTTTCTCTCCAAAATAGGCAATAAAATATTTTGGATAGCAAGGATTTTTCTGGGTCGGCCAGGTTTGGGGAAACAAACAATATTTTATTTTAGGCCCTAAGAGCAGCATGATCAAATAGCAGCATGTCGGCCACAAAAAATTTGAACAGGTGTAATTAAAAGTTAATGTGGACACAAAAAGGAGTTTGACACAGTGATAAGCTGGACACCAATTAGTGCAAATAAAAAAAGCTGTTTTGATTCACTTTAGTACAAAAATGGTATGAAATAAGCAAAATCTGTTGACCTAATACTGAAAACTTACAAGACATTCCAAAGAAAACAAGAGGCTCTCCAGAGCCTGTAGATCACCTGGTCCATTGCTGAAATAGACAGTCCAAATAACCACAATGTTAAAGGGTCTCATTTTCTAGAATGTTTATAGACATTGATGTAATATGGCCGAATACATGTATGTCAGAGAAGAAGATCTTTGAATGCATTTCCCATAGGGTCTATGTTCCCAGTTGGCAGCCATCTTGGATGAGCCAGACATCCAAAAATTTTTTAAAAGGGACCCCAAGGACTATTGTGACCAAGTTTGGTTCTAATTGGCTATGTTGCTTCAGAGGAGAAGATCTTTGAATGCTTTCATATTGGGTCGACGACGACTACGACATCAACAACAGCGCCATACCATTAAACCCCCTCAATAGTTTTGCAGTTGTATAAAAACAAAAGTGTCTATCTAGATGATGTCCACAAGAAAGATGACAACAACAACGGTACCATACCATAATATGAAATCAAATTTTTGGCAGTCCTTTAAAAATAGTAATGGTGCATTACATTATAGCCCGCCACGTTTCACCAAATTTTGAAGTTTCAAGGGCCATAACTCTGTCAGAACCTCCTGGATCTCTGTACCCAAGTCAAACCAAGTTTGAATTTGTTGTACACAACTTGCAAACAAAGTTTGGAGACAGTATGTAATTTTGTTAGTCGGAGCCCTAAAATTCACAAAATTTGAAGGGCATAACTACAGAACCCCTTGGACCTCTGAGCCCAAAATTGATTTTGACCTGGGTTTTGTGGTAAACAATTTTCACACCAAGTTTGAAGATTGTATGTATGTTTTTTCTTTCAAAAGATATCAGTTAGAAACCCCAAAATTCACAAAATTTCAAAGCTTCAAGGGGGGCATAACTCCAGAACCCCTTAGACCTCTGAACCCAAAATCACATTTGACCTGAGTTTTGTGGTAAACAATTTACATACCAAGTTTATTTCGTTCAAAAGTTAATAGTTAGAAACCCTATAATTCACAAAATTTCAAACTTTCAAGGGCATAACTCCAGAACCCCTTGGACCTCTGAACCCCAAATCATACTTGACCTGAGTTTTGTGGTAAACAATTCACATACCAAGTTTATAGGCTGTGTGTTGTTTCGTTCAAAAGTAATTAGTCAGAAACCCTAAAATTCACAAAATTTCAAGGGGCATAACTCCAGAACCCCTTGGACTTCTGAACCCGAAATAGAACTTGGCCTGAGTTTTGTGATAAACAACTTACATACCAAGTCTGAAGACAGTATGTCATTTCGTTCACAAGTTATCACATGCACAAGAGAATAAATTTTGTATATATTGTACTAACCCCTACTCCAATTACATATGCATATTCAGCAAGCAAAGTCTGGCTTATAATTCTCCATTTGTGTTTTGTTTTCTTGAAATGAGGGTCAGGAAACAAGAAAAACATCTTCTTTAGCTGAAAAGGATAAATCTATAAGATTTAAAGAGACATCAGCTATTGGTTTTTAATGCAAGTAAAAGAGGATCTATGCAAAGATGAATTCAAATGTTTTATATTTTTTATTTTTATTCATGAGTATAAAGATGTGTTTTTTTTTCAACAGATTTTAAAAATAAACACCAGAACAATAAATTGATGTCATCGAAGCTGAAAACTTACAATTCAATTATATTTGATTTGATACAGATTCCTGTTTCACCCATGGTATTTGATTGCAGAAGTAGAAAAGAGAGAGTTTCAGCAAGCTCACTTATTCTCCATCCTCCACATATAATCCTGCCCTTCTCTAAGTGAATGATTATAACAAAACCAACAAAATACTTTAACCTGCTAAATCCATAATGTCACCAGATTAAACATGTCACCCACTCACAAGTTTTATAAAATTTATTTTTTATTTTGATCCAAATAGAGATTCACATGTAATACTTGTTTTCAAATGACCATATACAGTTTTTGTTTAACCAGTCTGCGTCACAAATGTGTCCACCCTACATGACAGTGAAATCAACTTCAATAACTCAATTTCAAGATGTTTCAATCTTTATGGTGACATTTTCTTTCCCTTGGCATACTGAAATGAGAAACTGGTGAATCTAAATACCACAACTTGTATATTGTCTATTGTGTCCTAAGATGTACATTAAACTTATGTTTTTTCACCTTATATACCTTTTGAACTAAACTTAGTACTAACTTGGCCTTTTCTGAAGAAATTTGGTAGAAATTTCATTGCATTTGTACGAACACAGGCTATGTTTTGGTATTTCCCCGGATTCTGTGTTCTTAGTGCTTTGATTCTGTCTTTAACATAATCTGAAACTTTAACCCTTATCTCCATGCCAACCATCAGGCTGTCTGGAAACATGGGAGACAACTGAACTGAAATAAAAAAAAAGTTTTATTCTGCAGACATATGACAGATATTCCATTTACTACAATTTAGCAAACTAGTGATTTAGTGATAATGCTACCTTTCTTTTTGAATGCGAGAAATACAGCATACTCTTGCTGACAATATTATAATTTATGTAGTATACAAGTTAGTACTCCACTTGAACTACTGATAGTGTTTTATACATTCAAGAATCACAACTTAAAGCCAAGTCTTTTGTATTTGGCATTTCAAAGTAACTTAATAACACACATGTATAAGGAAAATAACTAAATGCAGTTGATACTGTAAATCTGGTTTCATTTACAAATGACAAATGATATGAAAGAATAAGATTTGTGTGATATTTTCTGTTTTGGAAAAAAAATTCTCTTGTGAAAATAACTAAATGCAGTTTATACTGTAAATTTGGTTTCATTTACAAATGACAAATGATATGAAAGAATAAGATTTGTGTGATATTTTCTGTTTTGGAAAAAAATTCTATTGTGAAAAAAGTAGGTTCACAATACAGACATCATTGTGACTTTTAAACTTTACTACTAAGAGTAGGATTTGCTTTGATATCTTCAAGAACTTTGACGAAATAAAGAAACACTGCATTTTACTGATTAAATCCTGTATACAGTGTATATACGTTGTTTGTCAAAGCCCATAATTTTCACTCCTGTAAATTATATCAAACATTTCCTGCACAACAGCTTAATTCTATATCAGTGTTCAAGTGCTTTCATTTGCATATTGGAAATTGATCTATTTTTATGCATTCCATCTTTTTCTACTTAGCAAAAATTATTATCAAATTCATTCAACTGAAACAATGGCAGCAGCCCCAGGCAGTAGCATATCATGCATACAGAAGAACGAGAGATCTGTTACTTACAATGGTTTCCAGGAGTTGAATACATGTACCTTGAAATTTGTATGATGAAATACAGTGCTCCCTCATCACACTGCCCCCGCTTTAATGGCGGTTCCTTACTTATCATCCCCCGCTTATCTCCTCCCATTTTCATGATTTTCAAGATCCATTATCAAAACATAATATAAATTCTATGTAACTTATTCCTCGATATATGTATCGCCAAAATTTTGTATGTCACAAAAAAAGGTTGCGATGTAATGAGGGTGCACTGTATTCAGAAAATGTTACTTTTAAAACAAAATATGTTATAAATGAATACCTAACAGTCCTCCATACCCACAACCTATGTCTGCAAACTCAACCATTTTATTATTTTCAGCACTAGATTTGTCTTCTGCAAAGAATTCAGGATATAGTTCTGACCAATCCATACAATCAGGGTTCAGTGGACTACAAATATAAAGCAGATACATTCTTTAAAAATTTTAATGACATTTTTTCAAAATTTTCAGTCAATAACAATTGCTAAACAAAGCCAAGCATAATAAATTAGACTTGGTTTATCACAAAATCCACAGGACTCTTGACCATATTTCGTTATAAGCATCTTTCGTTATAAGTGAAACAATGTAGAATTACCTCCCCTTCAGAAATCTTATTTTAAAACTTTTTGTTTAACTTTGTGCTGTTAATATCAATTGAATATAATAAAAGACAATAGGTATTGATTTACATCTATGGATTATTGGATTTTTTATTACTTATAACAGAAGTGGCATGTGCACTTGATCATGGAATTGTGTGATTGTACATGTATAAGAGTTTGTCTTTTATTGCAGTGTGGAGTTGGTAAAACAATTCCCATGGTAGAGATGTATGCTCTTTATTTTTCTCAGATATGGTATGCTTGTACATGAGATAATATCTCATGTGTACACTTTGTTCTTACTATTATCTAAATTTATGTAAATTCTAAAACCAAAGGATTGGCTCCCACCATCGTAATTTTGTCCTTAGCTATATTTGATATTACTGATTATTCGGATTTCATTTGGTTTTATGCATTTTAACATTTTTTGACATTATGGATTTCCTTTGTTTGGGTTCTAGTGCTGCTGATGAGGAATAAATTTCCGAAATGGCCATACAGCTCATTAAAATTTTTGCAGTTGGAGTTATCATATGTGTTATGGTCTCATGTTCATTTACTCCATATCCTTTCGTAAAATATTCATCAATTTTCTTTGTTATATCATGTCATTTTAAGTGATAAAAACATTGTTTGGGTTAAAATTCTTTTCTTTATAAGCCTACAAAAATATGTTGACTATGCTGCGTTGGAAACTGGGATTTTTTCTTCAATTCCTTTTAAGCCTGATTTTGTTACTATCCCTTTCTTTATGAATAAACTCTACTGTACAACTACAGCAAATTAGACAGGCATAGACATAGACAAGTGTTGACAGAAAATGACTATGGACATAGTTCAATGAAACTTTTTAATATCAATAAGACCAATGTTAAACTAAGTTTGCTCCTGATGGCCATCTTCAATAAAATGTGGACCTTAAAACATGATCTTTTCCTCTTTGGCCCCTATAGCTCAAAATTGGTAAGCTACCAATTTATTGACATAATGCCAAAGCTTACCAGTTCTCCAAGAACAATCAAAAGACAAAAATGCCATTAAAATGTGTTACAAAATAAAAATTTTAGGTACTTCGTAAAATCAAAATTTTTGGTTCCAATTAGCCTGGAAGTTTCAAAAAATATCACTGAATTTTTTTCCAAAGGGTCCAATGTTAAATTATGTTTCTGCTTGTGGCAATTTTAGAAAAAGCACCAGCTAGCCTGAAAAAAAGTCTGTTCTGAAGAGGAACACTTAAAGATTTTTGTGGACAACTTTGGTTCTTATTGGCTAAGTACTTTCAGAGAAGAAGATCTTTTAGTGTGTATTCTCATACCATCCAACATTAAAACTGTTCCCAATTGTAAATTTGGGACCTGAATATCAACTTTCTTGCAAGGGACCACCCAAGGGCTATTATAGGCAAGTCTGATCCTAATTGGTGAGGTAGCTTCAAAAGAGAAGATCTTTGAATATGTTTTCCCATAATGATATGATCCAATGTTAAACTATGATCCTTGCTGGTTGATCATATAAGATATTATAAGACCGAACCTGAGATTTACCTCTGTGTAGGGTACCATTCAAGGACTATTGTGGCAAAGTTCTGTTCAACCAGTTTCAGAGGCAAAGATCTTTGAATGCATTTTCCTGTAGGGTCTGGTGTTAAACTATGCTCCCTGCTGGCCGCGATCTTGGATATAGCTTGGGCAGGTAAACATCTTATTTGCAGGGGACCACCTAAAGACTACTGTGGCCAAGATTGATTTAAACTGGCTAACAGTTTCACAGAAGAAGATTGAATGTTTTCCCATAGGGTCATGTGAAAACTCTTTTTCCTGCTGGTGGCCACCTTGGTTATATCACTGATCTGCAAAACACCAGTTTTGCAGGTGAAAGCCTTCAGACTATTGTGTCCAAGTTTAGTTCCAATGTTAAACTATATTCATCGCTGGCGGCCATCATGTACATTTTAGAGCGTGGACCTGAAAAATATCTTTTCTGCAGGGACCAACTAAAAACATTTGTGGCAAAGTTTGGTTCCAATTCACATAGCAATTTCAGAGGAAAAGATCTTTAAATGTGTTTGTCAATAGGGTCCAATGTTAAAAGTATGTTCCCCAATGGCTGCCATCTTGGATATAGCTCGGACCTGATAAAAACATTTTTTGCAGAGGACAATCTAAAGACTTTTGTAGCCAAGTTTGGTTCTAAATGTCTAAGCAGTTTCAGAGCAGATCTTTGAAAGAGTTTCATATCGGGTCCAATGTTAAAACTACTCCATTGGTGGCCATCTTTGATTTAGCAATGACCTGAAAAAAACACCTTTTTGCAGGGACCATCTAATGACAACTCTGGTTAATAGTTCCCATTGGCCTAGTATAATTCCAGAAGTGGAGACCTTTGAATGGAAGGTTTTTGCTGGACGGATGACAGATGGATGGACCATGGACAACAGACTAGGGACAGATGATGTTCACAAAAGTGATAACAAAACTGAAAAGATCACCCTGGCAATAGCCAGTCAGCTGAAAAGGGTCAGTTTTTTAGTGTTAAAAAGTACACATCTAACCATATATATAATGCTTAGTTTACAAACCCGGTTTACATGGGGCAAAGACATATAATTACAGAGATTGGCAACTCTACTATCATCCCATACTAATCACAACAAACATGGTACAGCCACATCAGAACTTCTTATACTACTCTTAATTTTGTTAACATATTTCTAAACCAAAAAGTGAATTGTTTTGTTTAATTCTTTTTATAGTGTAGTTTAGAAAATTTGAATTAAAAATCTTGATTAACAAAAAAGATATTGTCAAATAGGGTTATGCGCCGTGACGTCACAACCTCGAAATTTTTACCTGTGGAGCCTTTTGGCTGGCAAGAAATCGTAATCATTAATTAGGGTCATAAAAATGTCATTTTCAATTAACTCGTATGGTTTTGTTTTTAAAGGAAATTTGATAATTTTTTTAAACAGAATTGAAGATATTTTACAGGATATAAAAATTTTCGATATTTGATTATTTTTATTTGATCTAATTGACATAGTTGTAAAGTATTCAAATTTTTCACAATTTCCAAATATTTAAAATACACATTTCAAATTATTCCGAGGAAATTTAGAAAAACTAAATCAGTAGAAAAAATATGAAAATCTTGAGGTTTATTGCGCATTTTACAGATCCAAAATCGGACTGGTATGTAAAAAGTTATTTAAAAAATAAAATTCTGTCCCATTGCTATACAAGGCAATTTATTGCTGAAATACAATTTTGCCATCCAAAAAAATAATTTTGTGACGTCACTGATTGGATTCGCTAACAAGCCTATAAAGCAGAGACTTCATGTGGAAATCTGATGAAAAAGATTGCAGTGTGCCTTGTTTACTTTTGAAACTCCTCTTTAATCTCTGTGATTACAACACTTATAGTTATGAAACTAAGCAGAAATTGCTGATATCTCGATATTAATATACATGATATATGAAAATGTCATAATAAAACTTAACTAACTCTACCTACAAGGTAAAAGTATTTTACCTTGTAGGTAGAGTTAGTTAAGTTTTATTATGACATTTTCATATATCATGTATATTAATATCGAGATATCAGCAATTTCTGCTTCTTCTTCTGCCTCTTAATTTTTGTGAAGTGAAGTGCTGGTCTTGATGGCTGCATTATTTCATGAGAATTCATCATGTTGCCAATCTCTTCAATTATATGTCTCTGCATGGGGAGCCTATGAACCTCTTGGGGGTCACTTCCACTATATGATGAGGTACGGATGAGCCGCTGGAATAGGTACTTTTTTCTTGCTTCAGATTATATGATAAGGGTAGTAAATTGTGATGAAAATATGTGATAAGGTAGGGAATTTCAGATCAGATTATGTGGTAAGGTCAATTTGTTGCATCTAAATCAAATACTAATTAGCATTTGACATATCTACATTAATAAAGTATTAAACTGTGTGTAATTTTCTACTTTTTGATTGAAAATAAAGAATTTACAGTGTACAGTATTCACCCCAATATATGACAAGGTATACTTGTCTGCATTATATATGATTAGGTTTACTTTTCTGCTAAAAATATGTGATAAGGTAGATATTATTGAGATTCATAATATATGATAAGGGTGGGGGTCCTGATGTTCCAGCAGCTCACCCCTACCAAAAATCATATGAGCTATGGACCCACTTGGTAAACCAACATGTAACGTTATGGGAAACAGACCGTTAATCCGGGAGGGGTTAGATTTTAAGTGTGCATTGTCTACAGTTAAAATTTTGTCTGGAATTAAAGAAGCGCATGCAACACATAACCAACCACAAAGAGGGGGAAGAGGGGGAGGGAGGGACTGACAAAGGTGAGTTATAATAATATTAATAATAATATTTTATTGCTCAAACACATTCATAATAAATGGTTATGGCATTACAATTAACATAGAAAATATAAGAAAATATAAGACAATGTTGACCATGGCATGACAGTGGGGTGTCAGACTGTCAGTTACTGATTTCACCATCATAAATACTAGAAATAATGAAAAATATTAGTTTCAGATACTTACAATTTGAATTGAAATATGTCAAACAGACTTTAGTTTTTTCTGAACTTGAAACATTCATTTATAAATTTGGCAGTTAGTTTTAGGATATCAATAGAATTATTATTGAATATAAAAGATATATCTTTAATAGTGACATAAGATTTTGACATTTTGTATGAATGTTTATTTAATTTCTGAATATACATATTCCTCTGTGATGCATAATGAGAACATATTGAGAAGAAGTGATATTCATCTTCAATGCTCTCATCATTACACGACAGACAAATACGCATATTTCTTTCAATTTTCTTGTAACGGCCCCTTTCAATTTCTAATGTATGAGCACTTAACCTAAACTGACTTATAATTATATGAACAGATGAACATGCTGGACTGGATTTCAGAAACCAACAACATAGTCATTTGATCAAGCTTACTATTCAACACTATGGTCTGACATGGGATTTGAATGGGCCCTTTGCCTGTAAAATTTCTTTTGAGGTAAAGTTGATGTCATTGTATTGTTTGATGTTGTTTTTAGAAAATTCTGAAAAACTGAGCTAGTTGGACTGGTTTAAAAATGTTATGAAGGAACCAGTTGTAAGGAATTTCTCAAAAGAAAACTTCTTTTCCCCGACTTCTGATTTGAATAAGTGTTTCGATATGCTCAAATTTATCCGAAATATAATTATTTTATTGATGGAAGACAAATATTTCTTTTCATATGACCTATTTATAATGATAAAAGTCTTGTTTCATTTATCTTTTCTCCGGAGAAAAGTTTTGATCGGAGTATTCATATTTAATTTTTATTTTTCTTGTCACTACTTCCGTTTTGTTGGCAGCAACTTCGTCAAATCCCAAACAGATTGAAAATGTACGTGGAAGTACATAAAATAAGATAAAAATGCATTAAGAAACCATATATAAACAATCTTATTGAAAGAGTAAAATATATGTCACCGACATTATTATCCTGTTGCATCAGGACGACATGACAGGCAAAAGACTCGGACCACACATCATGCTGAAGCGTAAGAATTACGTCCTGGTCTGACTTGTCTGCGGGCCGAGATGTCCCCTAGTATATTTTGTTTACAGGGTACATCGAATTACCGGAATCCCCCAAATTTACAGGAATCCCCGTTTTTTAACCGAAATCCCCCAAGAAAAGACCGAAATCCCCCTTATATCGTCTGAAATCACCAATAAATAGAAAGAATACACATTGTTTTACTATCTTATGGTGTTTTTATAAAAAATATGTCTTGTAATTACACTCTAGGAGCTTTTTATCAACCGACTGTTCAGGTAGGTAAAAGTCAATATGGCGGACGGCAAGGGAGGTGACTGTATTTCACCTAAGTACTGAACACACACTGTCATGGATTGAATTAGTGAAAATAAAAGATCGTTTTACAATATATATGAAAAGGTATAGTATAAAATTAATAAAGATAAATAATTTAATGTAATGTTTACTTTATAAAGAAGACTCGAACAGGAATGATGGTCACTCTGCATTAACCAGGCTTGTGACTGGCAAGAATGATATCTTGGCTGCATTTCCCACCACCCTTAATAAATGAAGAAAAAAAATAATAAATAATAAAAAATATTTAATTTAATTAAATTTAAAGTATTTAAATTAAGAACACATATTTTTTTTCAGACATTGAAATTAAGATTTATATTTTTTTAAATAGTAATGAATATTAATTGAAATAAAATTAAAATAGCAAAATGGAATAGAAAAATGGTGATGACATCTATTATATTAATTCTATGTAATATGTGATATTATTTACAGTAATTAGTTTTGTTGAATAAATAATTAATTTATGTTTCCAATGATCAAACAAATTGATTTGTATCATGCCAGATCAAATTCAGGTAATGCATTTTACACAAGATACGATCTATATAAGACATTTTATTTTCAGCAATTCAATCCATGACAGTGTGTGTTCAGTACTTTGGTGAAATACAGTTACCTCCCTTTCAGACGATATAAGGGGGATTTCGGTCTTTTCAAGGGGGATTTCGGTTAAAAAACGGGGATTCCTGTAAATTTGGGGGATTCCGGTAATTCGATGTACCGTTGTTTACATGACACCTCTGCCTCGATGCGAGAGAGAAGAGCACAATATGAAAAAATAAGGAAATGGGGTAAATGTCAAGGAGACAACATCCCATATCCAGGTTAAAACGACCAAAAACATCTAGGGTCACCATATGATCTTCAACACAGTGAGGAACCTCACACCATAAAGGCTTGTTTGTGAATCCAATCAGTGACGTCACAAAATTAATTTTTTGGTTGGCAAAATTGTATTTCAGGAATAAATTGCATTGTATAGCAATGGGACAGAATTTTATTTTTTAAATAACTTTTAACATACTAGTTCGATTTTGGATCTATAAAATGCATAATAAACCTCGAGATTTTCATATTTTCTCTACCAATTTACTTTTTCTAAATTTCCTCTGAATAATTTGAAATGTGTATTTCAAATATTTGGAAATTGTCAAAAATTTGAATACCTTACAAATATGTTAATTAGATCAAATAAAAATAACCAAATATAGAAAATTTTTACATGCTGTTCAACTGTAAAATGTCTTCAATTCAGATCAAAAGAAATTATCAAATTACCTTTAAAAACAAACCCATACAAGTTAATTGAAAATGACATTTTTATGACCGTAATTAATGAATACGATTTCTTGCCAGCCAAAAGGCTAATATCGAGGTTGTGACGTCACGGCGAATAAGCCTATAGTAAGCCCTAAATGGCCCCGAAAAGGTAAAAAAGTGAATAAATCAATGGAAACAAACCACATCCAATAACCCAAATTTCAAGAAACTAAAATTTTATGAGAAGACAAGGACATTTAGACCATTTCACGGTTATTGCAGCCATATTGGATAGGGCAGGTTTCCAGAAAAGAGGTAGAAATGGTTCTAAAAATGCAGGAAACTATATAAATACTGGTCCACCATATCACAATGCTACGCTCGTAAGGAATGGGTGACGGCCACATTTACGTCGTGTTTCATTGGTCGAAAGAGTTTATAGTTTTCATTTTTTTCCCGGAAAATATTCACACCACAACCGTTATTGATGTTTTAGCAATGTCTTGTAAAATCATGGGGTAAGAATCTTGACCTCGGGTTTTTTAGCTGTCACCTGTATTTAGTGTCGCCAGGCGTAGCCAGCATAATACAACAGGAGCCCAGTTTAGAAGCTATAATGGTACCAGAGCTATTGCCCAGCGACACACATATATTTTCCAGTAGTGTTATACCATTCCCTCCTCTTTCCAGAAAATCTGCCCCCTATCCAACATGGCTGCAATAACCATGTTTTTTTTTGGATAAAACAAGTGCCTGCCGCTTGTCTGTGTTGAAGAGAATTTTTAAAGGGAATTTCTTACAGTCATTTTTCTAGCGCTCGTCACTTTTGTACTTTACGAACTAATTTTCAAAATTCCAAAGTTTTCTGAATCACTTTGGTCACATTAGACATGTAAGATTTTGCATTATAAACTTTTTCTTCAAAAATATAGAAATTACATTCAGTGTCATAATTTATGAAAAGTTTGCAAACCCAATCCAATCGATGAAATTACAAATGTCATGTTGTTGCATGTAATTCTTTAATCTAATAATGTAAATTATACAGGTATTTAAGCAGAGTTGTCAAATCATCAATTAGGTACAATCATCAATTATAATTTAATTTAATTACCAGGACATGCAGGAAGCATAAAATAACAGTGTGAGAACCGATGTCTGCGCATCCTGTGTTTCCACGCAATGCAGATATTTAGATGTTAAAGTCAGTTTTGGAAAACACACAACAATGTGCAAAGCAAAGAAAAGAAATTACAAGATTTGGCACAAAAATATGTAATTTACTTCAAAAGGCTGAAAACAGCTAATCTGTTTTACCCTACCGGTTTCTGAATCTCCCCTTTTGAATTATACAAATTTATGTCATTATATCAACAAAATAATCAGTTTTCTTTTTAACATTCCTATGCTGGGATGCGGACACACCGACCTTTACAACGTTTAAGCAAAGCAACCTTGGTCAAGCTGTGTTCAGAATCCCATATAACATAGTACAGACCAATTTTATAATGCTTAATTTAATTTTTCAAAAGTGTAACACTCAACAGCCAGCGGTACAACTTAAATAAGTTATCACCAAAATCACTTATGGGGGTTGACCTGGGTAGGCCTAAAATTTTCCCTCCATTTAATTTCTTTTGATATTCACAGTATTTAATCTATAGATGTCTATATAAATTTCAAGCAATTTTCAACAATTTTTACCGTTCTGTTTTGTGTCTAGTGGTCATCAAAGATGATATGTTTTGGCATATTATTTGGTCCATTCAAAACTTGCTTCTTGTATATAAAATAGGCTCTAATTGAAATTCTGTTTGATATAATTTTATCCCCAATTCAGAATTCAGTTGTTTAAACAAGTGTGAAAGTAGGCATGAAATAAAATAACAAATTTCAATACTTTGAACTGAAATACATGGGTGATTTGGGCTATATAGACTAATAAGTTTACCAAATTTTTATCAGTATTAAACACTTCTTGTCAAAAAATTGATCCGTTTAATTTTCACCAAAAACTGAGAATAGAAAGGAAATTAGTTTATGTAAGATATAAAAATTTTAGAAAAATCTACTGTTGCATTTCCTAAAACTGTGCTTTAAATTACCTCCCTTGAAAGAAATATGAGTTTTATATTTTTTCATTACTTTAAGATATCATTGCACAAAATGTAGAGTAAATGAGCTAGTAATAAATAATTGAATGTTAGGTAGTAATTTACATGACAAAACAAATATCCTTTGATTTGTGATTTTTATGCCCCGCCACGAAGTGGAAGTGGCATATAGATTTACCCTTGTCCGTCCGTACATACGTCCACCTGTATGTCCCGATGTTAAGTTTTGCGGTTAGGTCAATAATTTGGTAACCTCTTGTAATATTTTAATAATACCACATCAGTACATGCACAAGTACTACCAGATTCACTAACAATTAGGGATCCATGACCTACATTTCATGCTTGAATGCCTTTTGTTAAATTTTGCTTTTAAGTTCATTTCTCAACAACTACACATCATACCACAATAATGTTTCATCAAATTATTTTCCTTGGTGGGTACTACCCAAATCATTGACAAGTGAGTGGCTTTGACCTATATTTTACACTTGCGTGACATTTGTTAAATTTTGCGTTTAGGTCCATTTCTCATCAACTACACATCATACCACAATAATATCTCATCAAATTCATCACCTTGACGAGTACTAGCAAAATCACTAAGAATAAAGTGGCTTTGACCTATATTTTACACTTGATTGACTTTTGTTAAATTTTGCATTTAGGTCCATTTCTCATCAACTACACATCATACCACAATGATGTCTCATCAAATTCATTACCTTGACAAGTACTATACAAATCACTAAGAATTAAGTGGCTTCGACCTATATTTTACGCTTGATTAACTTTTTGCTAAATTTTGGGTTTAGGTCCATTTTACCACAATTAAACATGCTATTACAATGGTGCTGCATCAAATAAATCATCATGATGAGTGCTATCCAAATCAAGGACAATGAAGTGCCTTGACCTACAGTACAGCCAGAGACTTACCATGATAAATCACTGTGATAGACATATTACTCTAAATTTTTAGATTAATATATCTTTTTTCCTGATTGATCTATCCCCAGAATTTCTTTTGCATATCAAGTGGTAGAATGTATCACTCTAAATGCAAAAGAAAGCATGTTGATAGATCAAATAGGAAATAAAATATACACATTTCACTAAGCAGAGTGATACATCTATCACAGTGATTTATCACGGTAAGTCTCTGGCTGTACTGTACATTTTACGCTTGAGTGACTTTTGGTAAATTTTGTGCTTTAAATCCATTTCTAAACAACTATACAACATATCATTATGATGTTTCATGGAATGACTCGTCTTTGTGATAACTACCAAATTCTTGGACAATTCTTTGACTTTGACCTACATTTTACACTTGAATGATTTTGTTAAATTTTGCATTGGTCCCATTTATTAACAACTAGGAGTTTAATCAAATGAATCACCATAGTGAATACTACATAATTCATGGATAATTTTATAACCTGACCAATATTTTATGCTTCTGCGACTTTAGTTAGGTAATTTTTGTTAATGTCTATTACTCAACAAATATTTATTGAATAATCATCTGTTACAGTACTTCTTGATAATTCCATCACAATTCAGTGACTGAAAACTAATTTTTTATTCCTGATTGACTTAGGTTATCTATTTCGATATATTTGTCGGCGGGGCATCCGTGTCTTATAGACACATTCTCTAGTTTTTTACAATTTTGAATTTTTTATTATACCTATTACCAATGGTGTTATTTATTTATTCCAGTACCATGTAAGTGAAAAAGAGTTATCTCCCCTTACCCCAGGTCTACTCCCTTAAATGATTTACTGACTTTTTTAAATAACTCATTCCAGTTATCAAGCAATAACCTGCATGAATCAAGGGATATTACTCTGTTGATAACTTCATTAAGTTATTAAAGTCTTTTTCACATAATATTCAGTTTTGTTGCAATTCCTACTTGATGGTCAGAGTTAAGTCTATTATTATACATGTATTAAGAAGTTCAAGTTGACCTCAATCTTATGATAGTCTAATTTACTTTGATGAACCTTTTCAAAGATAATTGAGATTTAATTTCCCAAGGGCCCAATCTTTATGGGGATTGGCACATATATTTACTATCTTTGCACATTTGTAATTGATAGGTATATGAGAAAAACTTTTGTTTGCCTGAGAAAAATCTTTATTGCATACTTAGTGAAGATATTCTGATTTGCATATGTAATATAGCCGGAAGTTAGTAGTCCATCATATATCAAGTCTGATATGGCCATATCAGACCGCCTCGTTCTGAAATATCCATATCAGAGCAGTGATATGGCTATTTCAGACTGGGTGTGATGATAACTCCTAATTGGAAGTATATATGTAATAAATAGATTAAGACATGGCCTTTTCCATATCAGTACAGTTATCATCCCTCAACCCATATCAGCCCTCGACTGGTGATAACCGTGTTGATATGGAAAAGGCCATGTATTTATCTCAGTTTATCATAAAGAAATTTGTTATCGAAGTTGGTCATTTTCAAGAAATCAACATTTGATAACTTAAATAAGTTATTGCTGAAAATACATTGTCACTTGATTCAGTTACACAAATGTACTTCATTTGATAACTTGAATAGGTTACACCTCTGACTGCTCAAGCATTCAAAGTGAATATTTTCATATAAGTTGCTCACTTTCAATCTTTGTAAATCTAATGAATTAGTTTAAGGTGCATGGACTCACCAGCCTGCTCTGAATATTTAAAATTTTTATTTGAAAGATGTGCATGAAGCTAAGGGATATAATTACCGGTATTGTAGAAAACAGAAGGGGAGAATTTGACTGAGTTTTCATGATTGCATCTGCACAGAATACCTGGTATGCACAATTTCTTTTAAACCACTGGAAGGATTTTGTTGAAACTTTACACAAAAGAAGGACATTATACCCAGATGTGCATGAAGGAATATTATTATTGTCTGAAACCAGGAAGGAGAGATAACTTAGATTTGACTTTTCATTGATTGTATTTGTACAAATTACCTAGTTAGTGCAACTCCTTTGTAACCACTTGAAGGATTTTAATGAATCCTTACACATTGGAAGGACACTATATGAAGGTGTGGTTGAAATATTGAATTATTGTCTGAATTCATGAAGGGGAGATAAATTGACTTTGACTTCCCATAGATGTATTTGGTTCGCCATTGTTTTTTCGTTTTGCACAACTTCCCCAATTCCTACATCACAGAAGTAAAAAATGACATCACAATTCAAAACTTGATTGTTTCATGACATCTTGAAGGTTCTTCAGAGACAAGAACATGGTAATTCAGAGGAAAAATGCCAAGTGTGAATTCCTATACTGATTACTACTACAAATAATTACCTTGTAAGCGCATCTCCTCTCAAATGACTGGAGAGATTTTTATGAGACTTTATACACCATAGAAGGACACTATATGAGGATGTGCATGAGGTTTTTCAATTTTTATCAATAGCATAAAGGGTAGATAATTTGACTTATAACTTTTTAATTATTCCCTCTGCAAAATTGTTTTGACGTGGACAATTTGGCAAAGGACATTGTGAAATAAAGCTGTGAGAGAAAACACTATTTATGCTGACTTCCTCTTGAGAAGTTGTTTTTAGGTGTTGTGATGAAATTTCTGTGACACTTAAAATTTTTGTGTAAAATAGCAAAGATGCCAAAAAAGGGTGGATTTTATCTTGTCTGTTTTTTACTGAATATTTTCACTGTAACCCTTGTGAAAAGTTATTTCTTGAGGACCATATCATTGTGTCCATACTAGTATTGTGTCTAGACTTATATTTATTTTGTCCACATCTGCATTGTGCCCCCCATCAACTTAAAATTGGCACGTACCTTATTGTTTTGGGGTTCATTGCTCGGAGGTGGGTACATGTATATCTGGCTGCCATTTGGAGAGCTCTTGTTTTTAATCTAATTTTAATGGAGATATCTTTTATCTACAAATTTTACGTAGTTTTCATACAACTGCTAAAAATTTGAGGTCGTATAATGGTATGGTGCTGTCGTCGGCATCATTGTCTGCAGACACTTTTGTTTTTGGTCAATAACTTAAGTTCAAGTTGCTCAATCTTTATGAAATTTTTATTAGCGGAGTTGCGACGAAGTCGAACTTGGCTTATAATTTGATCAATGGTGTCTGGGCATCCGGGCGTCAACTTTTGTGCTTCTAAGGAAATTTCCAATCAGCAGTATTACAATGGATTTCAGGTCACATGTACCATTGAACATGAAATAGATGGGGCCTAAAAGGGACGAATCTCAAAAATTTTATATTTTTATTTCTAGTCTGATTTTGATACAGTTTTTTCAATGGATTCCTTCTGAAAAATTAACACAGCACTTCACTATTAGATTTTAATAACTGTCAGTAGTAAGTCAACAGATTTAGCGTAAATCTTAAAGTTTCTGAGCTTTCATGGATGATCAAAAGGGCCAATTTTTATGCTCCTTTGTTTGTGTTCCAGCTTACAGTGTCAAGCTCCTTATTGTGTCCATGTAGATACTGTGTCAAGCTTTAAACTGTGTCCGCATTCACTTTTAAATAACGCTTGCAAATTTCAGTGGTCGACATGCTGCGTGCGGTAGTATCATGCTGCGCTCGGCGTAGCCCTTCATCTCCATTACTCATTAAAACTTGATTTTATCTGGAAATTCAATATATAAATGTTTTTATTTGATCTGCACTGAAGAGACGTAGGTTGTCTAAATGGCCATATGCAGAAACTTAATTTGCAGTTACTTTAGTACTTTGTTATTTAAGTATTTTACGAAAGGATATGGAGTAAATGAACATGAGACCATATCAAATATGTTAACTCCAACTGCAATAATTTTAATGAGCTGTATGGCCATTTCGGAAATTTATTCCTAATCAGCAGCACTAGAACCCAAACAAAGGAAATCCATAATTTCAAAAAATGTTTAAATGCATAAAACCAAACGAAATCCGAATAATCAGTAATATCAAATATACATTTGTAGCTAAGGACAAAACTACGATGGTGGGAGTTAATCCTTCGGTTTTAGAATTTACACAAGTTTAGATAATATTTATTGAACAAAGTGTACACATGAGATATCATCTCATGTACAAAGCCATTTTTATACAACCCCAAAAATTTTCGGTGGTATTATGGTATTGAGCAGTATAGTCATTGGCCTCGGTGTCGGCCTGGAGTCTGTGGACAGCATAACTTAATTTTATTCTAGTGAACAGATCATTTTCAAATTTCAGTATGAGGTTTCTTGGCAGAAGTTTAAGCCAGGGTTATCTTTTCGGGTTCCTGGCCCTGCCCGTCTCAGAAAAAGGGGCCAAAAAGGGGTAAAATTGTGTACTTTCGTGACTTTGGACAGCATAACTTTGTTTCTAGTTTACAGATCATTTTAAAATTTTAATATGATGTTTCTTAGCACATGCTTAAACCCTATTAATAATTTAATGTTCCTGGCCCCACCTGTTTTAGAAAAAAGGGCCAAAAAGGGTTAAATCTGGTGTTTTCTCATATTTGACTGTGGAATTATTGTTAATCGTATTTTGATGTGGTTTCTTTCAGTGTGCTCCTTAGGAAATTTCCAACCGGGTGTCTTCAACGGATTTCAAGTGGCATGTACCATTCACGAGATAAATGGAAATTTCAAAATTTTTATTTTTAGCTCACCTGGCTATGCCAGGGTGAGCTTTTGCAAGCACTTGGCGTCCGTCATCAGCGGTAAACTTTCCATTCAAAGATCTTCTCCTCTGAAACTACAACCAAATTTGGTCACAATAGTCCTTGGTTGTTCCCCTTTAAAAATTGTATCCAGCAGGTCCATACCGCATCCAAGATGACCGCCATTGGAGAACATAGTTTTAACATTGGACCCTATGGGAAAACACATTCAAAGATCTTCCTCTCAGAAACTACCAGCCCAATTATAACCAAACTTAGTCACAATGGTCCTTAGATGGTCCCCTCCAAAAAAGGTATGGGGCAGGTCTATACCTCATCCAAGATGGCCGCCAGCAGGGAACATAGTTTGAATATTGGACCCTATGGGAAAAGACATTCATAGATCTTCTTCTCAGAAACTACTGGTCAAATTAGAACAAAACTTTGTCATAATGGTCCTTAGATGGTTCCTTCCTAAAAAGGTATCTGCCAGGTCCGTACCTCATCCAAGATGGCCCCCAGCTGGGAACATAGTTTTAACATTGGACCCTATGGAAAATACATTCAAAGTTCTTTTCAGAAAATACTAGTCCAATTATAACCAAACTTATTCACAATGGTCCTTAGATGGTTCTTTCCAAAAAAAGTATCTGACACGTCCGTCGTACCTCATCCAAGATGGCCGCCAGGGGGAACATAGTTTTAACATTGGACCCTATGAATTTTAAGGGGAACCACTGTCCAAATTTTTATTTGAATTGTGGTCTTATATATTGGTTGTTGTGGATGGAGCTCTTAGTTGCCATGGAAACCAGACCAGAAACTGAAATTTTAGAAAAAAAAAGTATTCTGCTAGACATTTTATTTATCATTTCAGCACTATGTATAAACCAGATTACAAGGGGGACCCCTGCCAAAAATTTTTTGTAACAGGGGGACTGGATGTTTTAATTTCAGCAATATGTATTACCTTGATTATAAGGGGAGCCCTGCCTAAATTTTTTTGAAAAGTGTTCTTTTATGGATTGTAATGGATGGTGGAGCTTTCGGTTGCCATGGAAACCAATCAAGAAAACTGAAATTTTAGGAAAAATAGTATTCTTCTAAATTTCATGTTTTGTTTTCAGAAATATGTAAACACTAGTTTATAAGGAGAACCCCTGCCCAAATGTTTTTTTGAAAGGGGCTTGTAATGTTTTGATTTTGGCAATAATTATTACCTAAATTATAAGGAAACCCTGCCCAAATTATTTTTGAAAGGTGGTCTTAAATGGGTCGAGAAAAGGATAACACATTCAAATACATTTAAAGATCCTTTCTGGAACAACTTGTCCAATTAGAAAACAATGGTACATTGATGGTACCTTTCAATAAAGGTATCTGGGAAGACCACACATCATCTAATACTGTGGATTTTCTTTTATTCGTGGACATCAATTTTCTTGGTTTTCATAAAAATCACTTTTTCATGGGTACCTAAATTCTTGGTTTTGAATTTTAGGCAATAAAACTCTTATTGAAAGTTTGCATTTTGCTGGGAACTTAATTTCGTGGTTTTAGCTAACCACGAAATCCACGAAAATTGGATCCCCACGAACAATAGTACTTTCACAGAATGGCTGCCAGCATTAAGGTAGTTTATATTGGATTCCATTAAAAGAATTGGGTCTCTGAAACCACTTATCCAATTGGAACTATTAAAACTTGATCACAAAAGTCCTCTGGTGGCCCCCTTCAAATTTGCATTTGGCATGTCTCCATCAATCCAAGGTGTCCTCCAGAAGGGAACATAGTTTAACATTGGACCCTATTTGAAATGCTTTTTGTGTCAGCCATGGTCCAGGTGAGCAATTTTGATGCAATTTTTTGCAATGGATTCCTTATGAAAAATTAATATGGTGCTGCACCATCAGATTTTTTATAACTTGTTTCTTTTTCTGAACTATGAGGGGCCAAAATTGCAAACATGCCGATAACCTAAAACTTATTTTTATACCACCGCAAAAAATTTTGAGGTCATATATTGGTATGATACTGGCGGCGGCGGTGGCGTCGTCGTCGGTGGTGTCTTCGGCGTCTGTGGACACTTTGTTTTCATACGATAACTTAAGTTCTAGTTGAGCAATCTTTTTGAAATTTTAACACAATGTTCCTTGGCACAAAAGGAAGCCTGGGATTGGTTTTGGGCATACTTGCCCTGCCCGTTTTTAAGAAAAGGGCCAAATTGGGTTTTTTTATATATTGGGCTGTAGAATATTTATTATTTATCGGATTTTGATGGGGTTTCTTTCAGTGTACTCCTGAGAAAATTTCCAATCTGTAGAATATCAACGTATTTCAAGCCGCATGTACCGTTCATGAAATAAATGGACCCAAAAAAGGGCCGAATCTCAAAAATTTTATTTTTCTTATTTGTAGTCCGATTTTAATGCAGTTTTTTGCCATGGATTTCTTAAATAAAGCTTACTAGTACAGCACCATCAAATTTTTGAT
>MJUU01060475.1:204673-220857 GCA_002080025.1 Modiolus philippinarum
TTTTTTTTGAGGGAATGTTTTGTATTTTGGACAGGCTATATTATTTAACTTTGTATGGAAGAAATTCACACCTTCTATAACACGAAGTGGTTAAGTTTCAAACCTGATTTTACGAGTACATGTATATCTATTCAAAAATGTGAAATATTGAATATATCTTTTAAACTACAAATGTAAGATATACAACATAATGACTTTGTGGAATTCCTTCAATTGTTTTGTAATTGTTGTTGTATGAATATGTTATCTACTAAATATGTTACAGCTGAGATTATCCACTCTGGTTTCAGAAAATACCAATTTTTAAGAAACAAGAAGTTTTGAACAAGACAGGATGTTTGGGGTAATGACAATAGGAAATTTTATCTTTTCAGAGGCCTTGCAAAAGTAACATATCATTACTTGCTATTTTTTTCACTGCATCTAAATGTGCTAGTGTGTGTATTAGTATTTGCTGTCAGTAAATATTTTCAGGAATTCTCTGGAATGTGACATATATGTGCATATAAATCAACTACATGAAAATATGATTTCTTTCATATAAAATTTTGAACTTGTGCAGACAATCATGATATTGTTGCTTAATAATAGCACTGTGTAGTTTTGAAAACATTACTTGTGTTGCAGAGTTTATAGAAATTTTGGTCATTCAAAACTGAGTAGTTTTATATCTTTGTAAATTATTAGTACATGTTCTTGCAATTACAGGGTTTAAAGTGAGACTACTTGCAATTACAGGATTTAAAGCGAGACTTTAAGTTTATGTACACCATAAAACAGTATACAAAATCGGCCTTTCATTGACATTAACACCTTTCAATAATTCAAATTATTTCAGTCTCATCCAGAAAGCACAGAAAGGGGTACTGAGGTTAAATTTTGATTCTCCCTACCACCAGTATAATATTTTTCTTCACTTCCTATAGCAAGACAGAATCCTCATGACCCATCATTTTCCTAAATGCCATCATTCTTATACAAAATGTAACTTATTTGTATCATGCCTGTATCTTTTCTTAGTTTTCATTCATGAAGAGAGAGGCATTCGACAACATAATTTCAATATCCATAGTAACTAGATCGCTTACCACTTAATGAGAATGTAGAATCATGAAGGTTACGACCACCACTACTTGTTGGAGGTCTGTTATGAAATTCAGCACTGTTAGGTATAATGGGGTTTTCTTGTTTAACTGCTTTCTCAGCAAACACTTGTGTTGTAACTTTTGCTACTGGTCCATCATATGGTTCTCTGTCTACTTTACATGGCTTGTTGGTCTGTAAATAAAAATATAATTTTGAATTCTAAATAAAATTCCAGAATTCTTTTTAATTCTATTGAACAAGAAACTTTGAATGAGCTTAAATCTTCAAATCTTCTTACAAAAAGTTTTCTAGCAATGACATGTTGCCAGCATATTGTAAACAGTGAAATTTCTGTGGTAATTTTATTTTTGATATTTTTATGTTAAGGATGCAACTGTTGCAAAGGATTTGATGCAATAGCGCTATTTAGTGGCTGACGAACAACTGTAATGTCAAGAATGCATGAAATTATATTTATTTAGACAGTGGGAACATTTCCAGGTTTACAGAACAAATGTACTTATTTTGTTAAGCAAGAAGTGGATATGTTTCATAACTGTTTGGCAAGGGACAGTTCTCCATGGAAAGGTTCTGTTTGCATTATCAGGAAACTGGCCTGTTTGGTCCTTGAGAAAAATGTGAAAGAAATTGTGGTTCAATTTATGACAGCTAGTGATCTTGCAACATCCAGTTTATACAATGAATAAAATATTGTATTTTTGCTTGATTGAAAGAAATAAGAAATCTTTGCAAATTGTCGAGGTAAAAAACATAGGTTAATTTGCTCAGAAAAAAAAATCAGGTGTTGATTAAAGCATAAAAATTTAACATATACATCACCTACATACTACAAAGTATCCCCATACATAGCTAATAATCTAAAAGAAATTACGGTTAATAGTGTGATATAAATAACTGTTACAATGTCAATAGTACGACTATTATCACAGTCTTATTTTAACACATCTACATAGAATTAGTATTAGGAGTTACCTACCCTTTCTCTTTCCCTTATTCTACTGAAGACCATTTCTGAGTTACACGGTAATGGTATAAATCTTCCCATACCTTGTGTTACTCTCAACTGAAAAAGAATTAAAAATCCTGCAATTACACTTGAAGGACATTCTATGTATACATATTACAATACAATCATGTATTAACAGATCTGTAAATCCCAAATGAAATACAAATTTCAAAGTAACTGGAATTTTCATTGAAACAAGTGCTAAATAAACAAATTTACAGAATGTTTTGTCTGTATTCAGGAGCAAGTTGGTTTTGTACCCATATCCCATAACCATTTCTAAAAAATGTTAGCTTTTCCTTATATGAGCTTTCAGGTATTCATTCCTTTGAATACCTTGAAATGCATGCCCCATTCTAAAAGTAAATCAGTATGGGTACCCAGGGGAGACAAATAAGTTTCCCAAAAGGCCTATTATCTCATATACATGTACATTATTTGGTTGTTTACACAATTTTAAAAATAGTAATATCAATAACAATTCATCTGTAAATAACTATGTATGCTTGTTTAAAATACTAACTTGGCCTTCATCCAGGACAACATGGCCATTTGTCATTACATACTCGGGAACACCATGACATGTCATGCCTTCAAAAATATTAAAATCTACAGCTTGATGATGTGTTTTAGCACTAATTGTTCGAGTCGCATTAGGATTCCAAATAACAATGTCTGCATCTGATCCTACAGCAATACGACCCTGTAATAAACATCAGATATCTGATGGATAATGTAGCATACGGTACCTTGTGTCCTACTGATATGTACAATTCACAATGTTTGCAAGCTGGCAGTGTAGTTTTAGATTAAAACACATAATGATTACAACATTGACTAGAACTTGAAGAGCTACACTTGCAGTGTTATTTAGTATTTATCATTTATTACTTTACTATTTTATTACAGAGTAACTCAATGCTGTTTGCCCCATATCTCATTTAAACATGTATTTATACAAGGAAAGTTTCAAACATGTTTTTGAAATTTCATAATCATTTTGTATTCTACAGTTTCAAGCAAGCACATTGTATAATAACTCATAATAAAAAGTGTTCTGTTGTATAGCTAGTCAAAATTCAAACATTATTATTTTGAAAAATTAACCTGATGAGAGATTTTGTCAAGTAAAACTCAAGTATAGCTTTCATCATTTCAGCATTCAGAATATATATTTTTAAGATAATGCCCAAGTTGTGATATTTTGTGTCTGGTACCTTTTGTAAAACAAGAGCTGTTGCCAAATGGCAGTTAGATATACCACATAGTGCCCTTCCTTTTTGTGAAGTTTCATCAAAATCCTTTCAGTGGTTTTGGAGTTGTGCTTACGAGGTAATCTGTGCAGATGGAATCAATGAAAACTCAAAGTCGTATTATCTCCCTTTCCAGGATTCGGACAATAATTATATTCCTTCATGCACATCTCAATATAGTGTCCTTCCTTTGTGTAAAGTTTCATCAAAATCCTTTCAGTGGTTTAGGAAGAGTTGCGCTTACGGGGTAATCTGCAGATGGAATCAGTGAAAACTCAAGTCAAATTATCTCCCCTTCTTGGTTTCGAATAATAATTATATTCCTTCATGCACATCTCCACATAGTGGCCTTCCTTTGTGTAAAGTTTCATCAAAATCCTTTAAGTGGTTAAGGAGGAGTCCTGCTTACGAGGTAATCTGTGCAGATGGAATCAATGAAAACTCAAAGTCGAATTATCCCCCCTTCCTGGCTTCAGACAATAATTATATTCCTTCATGCACATGTCCATATAATGGCCTTCATTTGTGTAAAATTTAATCAAAATCCCTCAAGTGGTTTAAGAGGAGATGCGCTTACAAGAAGTGTGGACAGACAGACGGACAGACGGATGGACAGACAGACAGGGTGATTCCTATATACCCCTAAACTTTGTTTGCAGGGGTATAATTATTAACACATATTAAAACTTTCATTATTATTACATGTATCAACTCTCTTATAAATGAAATGATGATATAATGACGTAAAACTGACCTTTTGAGGATAAATATTAAATATTTTAGCAGCATTAGTACTAGTAACAGCTACAAATCTACAGGGATCCATTTTACCAGAATGCTGAAATTAAATAAATAAAAAATAAATATATACATGGCAACATATCTGTACTTTTTAATCAAATCAAATGATTGAATGTGTATTTTTAACATTTTGCTAAGTCAGAAAGCCTGAAATTTAGAAATAAGGAGTATAAATCAAGAACCCATTTGACATCTGAAGCCCATATCTAGCTTGGTCTGTCTTGTATTTAGGTTTGGGGTTTTTTTTTGGTACACAATTTACACACTATGCCTATTGTTTTTGTAAAGCCCAATTTCATTGGTCAACATCATTAAAAACAAAGAAGTTATTTCTCTATAAATGTTAATTATCAATTAGTACGCCTAGAGATAAAATAGTGCAGTAGATATGATGTCAAATTCAGACCCAAATTTGGATTTATTATATTCTTATAATTTCATTCATCCTAGTTATTTGATAAAAACCCCTAAATTAAATAAACTTCAAAGTTTCAAGGAGCATAACTCCAGAGCACCTTGGACCTTTGAAGCAAAATTTGAACTTTGTCTGAGCTTTCTCATGAAAAATTGAAGACTGTTTGCAATTTTGTTCACAAGTTATTGGTCAGATACCCCAAAATCACAAAAATTGAAGCTTCAAGGGGCATAACTCCAGAACCAATCTGACCTCTTGACCTAAAATTGAAGTACATCTTAATTTGTGGTAACAAATTTCATACCATGATGGACAAGAACACAGAAACATGACTTTGGTATCACATTAGAGTGGCAAGGAATAAAATTATGTTGACTATGAGATGCAAAAGAATCATAAATGTTTTAGTGTTTACAGTTGATACTTACAACACCCTTTTCCCAGATAACTGACATCCTGTCTTCTACACCATTAACACCATTAGGTATCTTCCTAAAGTCATCTTTTCCTAAAGCTTTCTGATCAGCGTTGAATGTACAGTTATCTGTACCCGTTACTTGTAAATCATTACTGAAATGTACAATTAATAAGACAGTAAATATTAGTGGTTTGTTGTTTACTGCCGAGACTTTTTGCTTTTAATGGGTGGTATCAAACTAAAAATCATACTTATTTGCTATAAACCTTATGGAATGTTCAAATTTTACAAATTGGTTTAAGTTCATTAAAGGGAGGTTGATGCATCATTAAACCTGGTTTAACCCACCACTTTATTTATAAAATACCTGTTCCAAGTCAGGAATAAGACAGATTGCATAAAATGTTCTGTATTGGGTTGTGTATTTCTTTTTATGTCTTACAGAATTTCCTTCCTGGTCTCTCCCTCTAATTGCTTCAGACTTTTGATGTCACTTTTATTCATAGCGTATTATTATTACAAGATGCCATAAAAAATTGAGTCTTAGGATCAGATGATTTTGTATGATTGAGAGAAAAAAAACTTGTGACTATTTATTGTAAATATAACAAGTGTGGATCGTATTGCAAGGCAATACAGAAGTCCCTTACCGGTGGAATAATTCTTTGTTATACCAGCAAAAATAGTTAAAGAAGAAAAGTTTCCAAGCCCAAGGCCCATAACTTCATCAAAAATCAATGGATCCAACTCATACTCAAACTAGATCTGTAACCCATAATGGTTGATTAACATACAAATATCAGCTTAATATCTGAAACTGTTTACAAAAAAAGGCCAGAAAACCTATATTTTACCAAAATTTTCTAAGTCAAAGGTCCATAACTCCATCCAAAATCAATGGACCGGAACCAAACTCAAACCTGACCTGTAACTCATAGTGGTAGACTCACATAGCAAATATTAGCTTCATATCTGGAATGGTTTAGAAAAAAAGTCCAGAAAACCTATATTTCACCCAAATTTTTTAAGTCAAAGGTCCATAACTCCGTCCAAAATCAATGGACCGGAACCAAACTCGAACTTGATCTGTAACTCATAGTGGTAGACTCACATAGCAAATATTAGCTTCATATCTGGAACAGTTATATTTTACTAAAATTTTCTAAGTCAAAGGCCCATAACTCTGTCCAAAATCAATGAACCGGAACCAGATCTGTAACTCATGAGGGAGACTTACATACCAAATATTAGATATATATCTCTGATAGTATGGGAAAAAAGTCCGGAAAACTGAGTGTGACGGACTGACTTGGTGCAAACCTAAAGTCCCCTTCGGCGAAGCTGGTAGGGGACTAATAAAATTGCACCAAGTAGTTCAACATAATAAACTGTTGACACAGAATATGTCTCGCCTTTCCCATGCATCACATGAATCTGCACATTGATCTTCAGCAGCAGCCATGATAACAAATTTAGGTCTTATTTTGTGTGCACTACCTGATTCATAAAATTGTTCAAGCATGACAGATGGGTCAATGTGTATAATCCTCAGGATGCAACTGCAAGCCAAATATCAAGTGGCTGCAAAATTTCAAAGTCAGTGGAACATAACTGCATGGTCATTGACATAAAACGCCACTGAAACTGATCTCAATCATGATAATGTAACTACATACCAAAGATCATTGGGCTACTATGAGTGGTTGATGTTAAACAGACCCAAGAAAAAAAACAGTGCAAAATTTCGAAGTCAGTGGAGCATGACTGCCGGGGCATAGACATAAAACCCTACTGAAACTGATCTGTACTGATGCTAATGCAATTGCATATGAAATATCAATAAGCAACTAAGAGTTGTAAGTGCTAAACAGACCCAAGAAAAAATTTAAACATTGATAAACAGTGCAAAATTTCTAAGTCAGTGGAGCATGACTGCAGGGGGGGGCATAGACATAAAATGCCACTGAAACTGATTGGTACTGCTGTTAATGCAACTGCATACCAAATATCAATTGGCAACTTTGAGTGGTTGATGCTAAACAGACACAAGAACTAGAGGCTCAGAGACTGAGCCTGTATTGCTCACCTGACAAAATGCTTCTATGCCATGCATGACCAAAAATAATGTTTTTACAAAATGAGTCTAAATATTTAGCTATGTTCTCCAAACCCTTTTTTTCTGATCTTTTTGAAATGAGTAATCTTTGCAAAGGACCTAGCTTCATACATCATTCCAATACAGTTTAGTTAAAATATGCTTGAATAGTTTCATAGAAGATGATAAAAAGGATGATTTTCTCATAAGCTCCAATATTAAACTATGTTCCGTGCTGGCGGCCATGTTTTTTATAGGATCAAAATAAAATGAGCATTATAAGTCAAATACCTTTAGTATATCATTCATGTAAAGTTTGGTTGAATTTGCTTCAGCGGTTTCAGAGGAGAAGATGAAAATGGGATTTTCCCATAGGGTTCAATGTTAAACTATGTTCTGTGCTGGCGGCCATGTTTTTTATCAGATCAAAACAAAATGAGCAATCTTTGTTAAGGACCTTTAGTACTTTATTTCTGTAAAGTTTGGTTGAATTTGCTTCAGCAATTTCAGATGAGAAGATGAAAATGTGATTTTCCCATAAGGTTCAACACTAGTGACAACACTCTCTTCTGTAGGAACAAATTGGGAGTTGTACTTTATAAAACCTTTTTCATTTATTTTTTTGAAGGCTTGGGTGGTTATTTTCATCGAAAATATAATCCTTGCCAATTTCTTTGGCTACGTTAACAAAAAATGTTCTCAGAGGAGAAGATGAAAATGTGAAAGGTTAACGGACGGACGTTGGACGACAGACGCCAAGTGATGGCAATAGCTCACACTGACCCTGTGGGTCAGGTGAGCTAAAAACTAAACATTTGAAAAAAACAATTCAAATTTCGAAGTCAGTGGAGCATGACTGCGGGGGCATACACATAAAACGCCACTGAAACTGAGCTGTGCTGATGCCAATGCAGCTGCATATCAAATATCAATTGGCTACTATGAGTGGTTGATGCTAAACAGACCCAAAAAAAACTTAAACGCCGCCGCTGGAATCACCATACCCAAGTCTCGATTTTTTCGACTATCGTCCAAGGCTCAACAGAGATCCACCCACCAATATTTTATGTACATATTGTAATAAATCCATTTTCATGTGCAATCCCATTAAGACTTACTTAGCTAATAAATCCATTAAATATCCTGGTGTTGTTGAATCAGGTCTGAGTGGAGGTCCCATCACATGACCAGCAGCATGTCTCCAACATTTATTCCAATAATGTGTTCCGTCTGTACCTAAACTAGCAGCGATTGGTTCACCAAATACTACTTTACCTATAGAAGAAAGACTTACATCAAATTCAGTATTATGAGCAGTATCTAGACTGGTTATAGTGTTAAGAGATGTTGAAATATAACATTCTAAAATTCTATAGACTTGAGACTATCAACTTGTATATAGTGCACCCTCATTTTATTGCCACCTTTGGGATTAGATAAAATTATGGTGATAAGTGATGGTGTTGATAGATATATCGAGGGAATAAGTTACATTGAAAGTATAGAACTTTTTGAAAAGTCGACCTTGAAAATGGTTGGCTTTAAGTGAGGGCCGCCATTAAAGAGGGGCTGTATAATAAGGGAGCACTGTAGTTTATCTTGTTTAAAAGTTGTGACCTTGACTTTTGTCGCTTAAACCTCAAAATCAAATAGGCTTTCTTTTCTCATCATTAGTCATGTTTGAGCCAAGTTTCATTTAGATGTAACATGTGGTTCTGGAGATATTGTGAAGAAACTGATAAATGTCAAATTTTTGTTCTTTTTTTAGAAGTTGTGACCTTGAACTTTGTCCCAGGGTTCTTCTTCTGGCCAATACACACCTCTAAACCAAGTTTCATCTAGATGTGACATGTTGTTCTGGAGATATTGTGCAGAAACTGATAAAATGTCAAAGTTTTGTTCTATTTGTAGAAGTTGTGAGTGTGACCATTGTGGCACAAACCTAAAAATCTGATGGGTTCCTCCTCTACTCATTATTAGTCATGTCTGTGCAAAGTTTCATTTAATATGACATTTGATTCTTAAGCTATCATGCTGAAACCAAAAGTTGATACCCCGCCGCCAGTACACCGTTCATCATATTATAACCTGAGTTAAGACTTTGGTGCAACTTGACTAAATAGATTGTTCAGACTTAATATGTCTTTCAAATATTATTATATTATTATATAAAAATCACTTTTATTGGTGTGCTCATATTACATAAACCATATCCGAACCCTGATATCAGGATTTACCAGAACTCTCAGAGTATAAAAAATGTCATGTCATAAAGCATAATGAAATTATATTATGTTTGAAATTATGTCTTTTTAAGCACATCCTTGGTCACATGTGGCAGACAGGTTTGTGATGTAGCTAGGGTGGACAAACAACAACTGGTGAATCTAAATACAAGAACTTGGATATGGTCTTTTGTGTCCTTTTTCAGACTTCTTGACATCTTTGAAACATTTCAATTTGTCTTCCGTTAAAAGAGAAGTTTCATTTCATATAGCAAATTATACCTGTTTAGTGCAAAAAAAAAAGACTGAAGTGTTTCACAACATGCATGTTACCTTTCCTACGAGCCTCAGTTATAACTTGTGCAGCTGTTTTACTCATCACCTTGACGACATACAGGGGACAATTTGCTTGATTAGCAACAGTAATTGCTCTATTTACAGCTTCGCCTTCCACCTATCAATCCAAGGTCAAAAGGTTAACAATCCATTTTTGAAACTTGTACTCTGGTGAAAAACTAAACTTACAAGAGGCATATGTTATATAGAGATCAATTCATGTATTTTTGTATCCATGAGTTAATGATTCAAATCAGATACATTTCTGTGAAAATATTTTGTTTTTGAACATGCCCAATAATATTAAGACATTTAAAACTTAAGTAAAAAATACAGTTTCCCAGCAAAAATAGTCAGGTACTATATCTTTCACCACAAATCATATGTAAACCTGATAATTCAACATTTAATTACTTTATACCTCTTGCAAGACTGATTTTTACATGTGCCATGTAAGCATATACATTGTCAGTGTTAGTATATAAATACAGTTTATTATTAAAGATAATGTGAGGTTATCCTGAATGCATTTCCTATCAAATTGGGCTAACGCAGCAAATATTGGTATAAAAAATATCTGACACTGTTCACATGAAAAACGTCTTGCAAAATTTTTTTTTTTTTTGCACATGAAGAGAAAATTCTTTGTGCAAGGTATGGCCAATTTTTTATTAACATCGACACAATGGTAGTACATTTACTTTCACTCAAACTGAAGTAACTTTAATGCTATAAACTTGGATTAAAAATTGACATGACATCAATTGTGGGGACAATGTTACAGATTATAGACCAGTAGTAAAGTCTATGATGTGTTCTCTTAATATCTTGCCTGCCTCACATTACCTTTGTAAGTAGTCCATTTGGCAACTCTGAATGAACTATATGATTTGTGATGGAGAGGAAAAATTCTCTAAAATTCTGTGTTTTTCAAAAATAAATTTCCCATCAAAATAACTTTCGAAAAAAATGTTCCATCAAAATAACTAGAAATCTTCTTATTTATAATGCAGAAATAAAATTTACAGTAAGTTCGGTTTTTAGTTATTTATCATATAAAGTTAGTCTTTTCAAAGTTACCAAATGCACTCCTAAGATTTAGACATATAACATTTGCTCACCTTGTTGTCTCGCCTTGGTGACAACTTTGGCTGCAGATTTACTCATTACATGTACAATATAGATAGGACAATTAGCTTGATTGGCTAAAACAATAGCTCGGTTTGTTGCTTCTGCTTCAACCTGATTGTCAACAAAAAAGAAAGTAACATAAAAGAATGAAGAAATAAAGCGTGCGATAGAATAAGATACAAATAAGCATAAATCAGATGTCATCAGTAAATTAATTATGTTCTTATATCTCTACTTTTATTTTTGGAAAATGCCAACAAAAAATATTACAATATTTGTCCCATACAATATTTTTATATGAATACATTTGTTTGAGTTCCGTTCATATTAACGTTGTTGAAAAACATCGATTCTGGAATAGTTTTTAAAGCCTGAGAACAGAGCAACATATGATATTGGGCAATATCATTTTTATTTTACTTCTGAACCAACCATATCAGTAAAGGCCTGTAAAACATCTTTAAATAAGAAAAATCTTTCTGGGATTCCCAAAAGGCAGATTTACCTTAATTTATTCAAAAAGTTAATACCGATGTGAATTACGGTACTTAAAATTGCAATATTTTGGGATCTTCATTTGGATAAAACAAGATGTGTTTGTGAAACACTACATATACCCCAAGAACCAATTTTATTAGTTTAATAAATTTGAAAATGGAATCTTATTATTTGGCTCGAGTTATCTTTCTTCACATACAAAACATATGAAAATGGAATTTAAATTTTGGCTTCTGTGACCTAGACCTTTGACCTAATATTTTTGGGCATATTTATGTTCCTCTTGACCAGACCTATACACTTGCCAAGTATGATAAGTCTATCTTTAATAGTTCAAAAGTTATAGCCAAGGTTAAAGTTTCGAACACACAGACTTACAGACAGGACAAAAATAATATGCCCCCCAATCCTCCATCCGAGGCATAAAAAGACACTAATGTAAGCAAAATTTAATATTGTAGTGATACTTTTCAGTAATTAAAAATCATCCCAATGACTTCTGAACACTTTGTACTGATGGTTTCTTAGAGTGCTGGTGATAAGGGTGTTGTTTAACACTTTAGGTTAGTTAGATATATCCCAACTTCGTGTCTAACTACAATTTTTTTTATCAAAAATCAAAAAGACTGAAAACAGTTTTACCAGTCTTTCTGATTTTGAATAAAAAGGAAGAAAAAAACACAGCCACACTTTAAAACTACACACAAATTAGCAAAAAAATTAAACTAAACTAAAGTAAACTAGCAACTCAGAGGCTGAATCTATATCACCCACCTGACAAAATTCTTTTGAGCAATGATAAGATACATATATACTGCTTTTACTGATCTTATTAGATAGATAGGAACAAAATTATGAAATAACTTGTTATATTCCATAGTTTTAGAGGAAACAATGAAAATATGCTTGATCATTGGGTCAATTTTTAAGAAGCTCAGTGATGGCAGCCATGTTTCTTGTAAGACCAGAATGAAACAAGCCAAGAAATCTGTGATGAAAATTTGGGACAGGAAGTGGACAACCAACATTCTTAAAAAATGCTTAAACACAATACATCTATCATTTCCATGCTTCAGACGTAATTTAAAGTCATTCCCAATTATACAAGCGTGACAGAAAAATGTTGATGAACAGACAGATTGATGGACATAATGAAAACTTTAGGGCATCAGCATCAAAACAAGTTTTGTAAGTATCTTCCATACATCATTCCAACACAGTTTGGTTTAATTTGCTTGAGCAGTTTCAGGCAATATTAATTTTGCTTTTTGTTTGTGGATCGGAACAAAATTAGCTGACTTTGTTAAGGACATTGCATACATGTATATCATTCTTGTAAAGTACAATTAGATCAAAACATGAAAAGTGAGTGATGGGGGGCATTTTCTGTGCAAGGCTTCCATGGTACAGGTCACAGTGGAAGAGGTAAGCATTATACTGAAAGGTATGATTACATTTAATTCAGCATTTTCTGAGGACATTTTCAATATGTAAAACACTAATTGAGACAACGAACTCCAAGTGATGGCAATAGCTCATACTGACCCTTTGGGTCAATTGAGCAAAACATCAAGAATACAGATATAAACTTCAAATAATACACAGTTAAAATAATTGTGTTGAAAGGCAGGAAATGCACACTCAGATTAAATTGTATGAACACAGTTAAATTTGTGACAAGTTTCAACTGGCATTCCAATAACTAATTATTATCTTTACTGCTGAGATTTCACAATTTCTAATGGGTTTTTTTTTTTTCATTGTAATAAAATAATGTTAAAGTCTATGAACAGAATAATTTTTTATAATTTTTTGTTTTTGACCATCTTTATTGGAACACCAGTAATGTGCTTAATAACAACATTCACTAAATTATCATAGAGTCTAACTCAACAATAAATTGAAGCTAAGCAACATAGTTTTTTGACATCATCTTTTTCACGGTTATAATATCCAAAAGTATATATTTCATTTCTTGATTTGTCATTTTGTACATAAAACTTTTGGTCCTTAGATAATTGTTATTGTTTCATGTACAGTGTAGTTCCATCATATGTATACTATCTTAATTTCATTTCAGTAGCATATATAAAGACAATATATGTAATGCAATAAATTTTAAAGACGATAAAAGCTATAATTTTCGCTTTGTCTTTATTTCACGATTGACTAAATAAATTTTTTTTTCGAGCCATCTTGAATAAGTGGTTGTCAGTCAATCTACTAAATCATTCAATTGCATCAAAATATTAGCAACATCTTTATTTCCGCATTTTCATTGCAAAAATAGATTTATGATAACATGTTGCATGAAAATGCATGTCACATGCTGTTTTAAATTGCAGCCTATAACTCCCAACTGCAAAGTTCCAAATGAATTCCTGAATGCAAGTAGGTACATGGCATTTTTAACTTTTATGTGTTTTTGCCTTTTTCCAGCATTTTCTTTGTAATAAATGGTCAAAAGTGCCATAACTTCAAATTATATAAACACTTTCCATTAGCTCTTAATATTCAATAATGTTTAATTTTCTTTAATCAGAAATTAATGTTGCAGATGCTATTTTTTTTTTTTTTGCAACGTAATATTCATAAAATTTGAACTTTAAGTTGATCTGTTGGAATATCTAGAACATATAGAATAAAGAGGAAGATTCATTTCATAAATGTCAGAAATAGCTGTTTCAGTCTGAATGTGTTGACTGAAGATCTAGCATCTCTCGACAAAAATTGTAAAAATCCAAGACCTACTTTACCAAGTTTGGTTCACATTGGACAAATATTTTCTCATGAACACATCCATTTTGATTTTTCCTTTTAGCATTTGTTCAACATTTAAGTGATTGTTTTAATATTGACAAAAAAAACTATACTAAATAGAACATATTTTTAGATGTAATATATAATAGTATCTACCTCCTCGGGTCTACACATTTCGTGTCCTTCTGGTCCAGTTATTCCTTGTCTGACCATTTCTGTTGATTTCTGAAAAAAAATAAAGTCATCCATTAGTTTTGTCTGTTCTGGGCAAAGACTGTAATGATGATCAAAAATAACAATAGAGCTTACATTAGGTACAATACCATTGTACAGGAATGTTTTAATTTTTTGACCAAGCTAAATTTTGGTGGTGATATCAATGGTTGATAATAGAGATTATTAATTACAATCAAACTACAAATTCTGGTAACAGGAGATTTAAAACAAGAGCTGTCACCGAATGGCAGCCAAATATACCCCCGCTCATTGAACCCTGGATCAATATGGTAAGTGCAAATATAAGTTGGTGTGGACACAATACAGGTGTTGACAAAATACAAGTGTGGACACAATACAAGTATGGACACAATGATATAATCTTCAAGAAAGAACTTTTCACAAGGATTCCAATGAAAATACTCTGTCTAAATCAGACAAATATGAAATTCACTCTTTTTAGCCTATCTGACATTTTACACAAAAATCAGAAGCATTAGAGAAATTTCATTACAACACTTTGAAAACAACTTTTCAAGAGGATTACAATGAAAAAGTATGTCTCTCCAACAGTTTGACTTCGCAATATCTATGCTTAAAATTTTTTCTTGGAAAAAAAAGATAATTGCAGGAGATATCAACGAAAGTCAGTCTAATTATCTCCCTTGCTGGTTTCGGACAATAATTATATTCCTTCATGCACATCCCCATATAGTGTCCTTCCTTTGTGTACAGTTTCATCAAAATCCTTCAAGTGGTTTAAGAGGAGTTGTGCTTACGAGGTAACCCATACATAGGGAATCAACGAAAAGTCAGTCGAATTATCTCCCCTTCCTGGTTTTGGACAATAATCATATTCCTTCATGCACATTTCCATATACTGTCCTTCCTTTGTGTAAAGTTTTATCAAAATCCTTCTAGTGGTTTAAGAGGAGTTGCACTTACGAGGTAACTCGTACATATGGAAATGAAAAGTCAGTCGAATTATCTCCCCTTCCTGGTTTCGAACAATAATTATATTCCTTCATACACATCTCCATATAGTATCCTTCCTTTGTGTAAAGTTTCATAAAAATCCTTCCAGTGGTTTAAGGGGAGTTGCGCTTACGAGGTAACTCGTACATATGGAATCAATGAAAAGTCAAAGTCAAATTATCTCCCCTTCCTGGTTTTGGACAATAATTATATTCCTTCATGCATTTCTCCATATAGTGTCCTTCCTTTGTGTAAAGTTTCATCAAAATCCTTCAAGTGGTTTAAGAGGAGTTGCGCTTACGAGAAGTGTGGACAGACAGACGGACAGACGGACGGACAGACAGACAGACAGGGTGATTCCTATATACCCCCCAAACTTTGTTTGCGGGGGTATAATAAGCAGGAGTAAGCAAGAGACAGCCATTAAAGGGGATAAAATAAAGAAACATTGTACAGTCAAGCGTCAATGGCTTAGACAACAAAGAGACCTATGAAACTGTTCATGCTAGAGGGGTGTTCAAGCTATCGAGGTAGAATTATGTTTAAACTTGCAGAAAGGGACCATAAAAAGGGTTCGAGATACCAATAGTATTGAAGCTATTTCAGTTTGATCCATCCAAGTTCAACTGTATTCACCAAACAAGAATCTAAAAGTTCCTACATGACCTTGATTTGTTGTAGAACAACCACTTTACAAATGAAATGTCAAAATTGCTTTGGTTGTTATGCCAAAAATGCAGAAAATCACTATTGTGTAATGGTGAACAAAAAGATGTAAAGTTTGACAGCAGCAAAAATCAACAGGGGTATAGTTTGGTATGTGTTGACAAAAATTGAGTCTAGAACTGGTAAAAGACTATGCAGTTTACTTCACACACTTTGGTGGATGGCAAAGAATTTTCAATAAATATGGAAAAAACTCTGTCCTTTTGTCCTGTTACATTTCAT
>MJUU01060475.1:221064-235380 GCA_002080025.1 Modiolus philippinarum
AGACTTTTTGTCGCTGTGATAAAAAATAAGTGCTTCTTTGCATGTATTCAATATCTTTTTTGTCATGTTCCTATTTCCAATACTTTAATTTTCTTCTTGGGAATTCATAGAGAATATATTGCAAAGACGTATAATGGCATGTTGAAATTCTGTCTAAAAAAAACTTGAAAGAAACCCCACTTACATTAATCTTATTTAACCCTGTTTACTCATTTGAGTCAAGACAGGACATCAGCTTTCCTCATTCACAGGCCATCTTTTACCATAAACATGATAAAATTTCCCTATGCGGTTACAGGAGTCGCAAATACTGGCTGTTTTCAGTAATAATTGGTAAAATTTCTCAGAATTCGCTGTTGATGTATATTCATCTATGTTATTTGTAATAGTTTATTTCTTTAACAGACTGTAAGTTAGAGGATTTATTGACAGGTGGCCAGATAGATGGATTAAGGGATAGACTGGTTGAATAACTGTTACTCAAGATCCATCTGCAAATGAATACATTTTGTAAGTGGGCTGATTCTGGATGAGAAAATTTTCATCAACACTAGAAATTGGTTTATATTTCAGATTCAACTGCTCCTATATTTTCTTTCTTAATAAAAACTTTAATGTGTTGTCTCAAATTTTTCATAAAAAATCTTACTCAAACCCACATTTGTTGGCTTATCACATACCCTTTTCTTTACATAAAATTTCCATTTCTTTAGCTACTTCTGGGCTCCACCATGTAACACAGCCATGTAAAGCATAGTCACAACAAACTTTACCATCAGCCCAACTCCTCCATTTATCATAGGCTTCCAATAAAGGAACATTTTTCTGGTCTAATACAAAGTCAACTGAAAAAAACAAAGGATTAAATATAAAATGAACTAAGTCAGTTCAAAACCGTAAATTTGGGTGAAAATACTATAAATGCCAAAATCTGGAAATAGGCAATAATGCTTTTTACCTTATAGAAGTACCTAATAAACTCATTTTTCTTGTATAGGAATACCAAATTTATGGTAAAAATATGACAAATTTCAGAAAACTGTCTGGCATCCATAGCATTATAAAATTACTTGATCTGCATTGAATAAATTGTAAAATGAAGCTTGTAAAGTTTTCAAACATTTGAAAAGTAATTTTAACATAATTTAAAATTTGCCTGCCCATACTAAAGGATGAGGTTCATTTGGCCCTGTAAAATCTACAAAATTCAGAATTTAACTTATCAAGTTAAAAATAGTAATGGTGCATTACATGATACCCCGCCATGTTTCACAAAATTTCTAAGTTAAAAGGGGCATAACTCTAGAACTATGTGTAACGCTGAACCCAAAATTATACTTGGCCTGTGTTTTGTGGTAAACAATTTACATACCAAGTTTGAAGCAGTATGTTATTCCATTCACAAGTTATGAGTACCAAACCCTAAAATTTGCAAGGGGCAAAACTCCAGAACCCCTTGAACCTCTGAACCCAATATAAAACTTAACCTGAGTTTTGTGGTAAACATCTTGCATACCAAGTTTGAAGATCTAATGTTATTTCATTCACAAGTTATCAGTCGGAAACCTTTGGGGGATGGACGGACGGACGGACAGACTGATGGACGGACACACGACTGAGGGCATCACATAATACCTCCCACTTCATGTGGCATGGTATAAAAATTGTTGTGTTATTTTCTTCTGAAGTGTCCACAATAACTGGTTATACATTGATTTTTTTTGTGCAAAAATATTCAAAAGATGTAGCGCAACAGATTTTTACATTCAAAATCAGATAAATTTTGCTATACAAAAAAAGTTTATTACAAATAAATATGGCAGCACAATTGAACCAAAATGGAAATTTGCAGAAGTAAAGAACTATATAAAAACCTTAAAAGCAGCATTTCATTTGGGTTAAAGAATGTGACCATTGTTTTTCAGAAATCAATAAAGAAAAGGACCTTTACTGACCATTTACTGAAAATGATTGATTATTCTCCTTTTTATTAGTAAGACATTTGAAAATCATCTTCAAAGTTTTCTGAAATTAGATTATTTCATAAAAGGTTTCTCATCAATATTTACTTGCATATATAAATTTATTTTCAAGGACAAAAGAGGCCACAGTGTACCTGTCCTTTCTGAGAAGACTGGATGACAATTTAAGACTTTTTTTATTATGGCCTTATCAAATCAACCTAAACCCAATATTTTTAGAGAAAATCATATTTTATACATTTTGGAAAATTACTTTGTCAAAATAAAAATAAATCCCTTCCACCTGTCCCAGTACAAAAATCAAGTCAACTAATATGGCTTAAACATTCTTTATACAAAATATAATGTGCAATGAACTGACAAAAACATATCCTATTTAGGACTAAGTTGGACAGTTATCTGTTTGACACAATTTTTGTAATACACCTATATTATGTACAGCCTTAGGGTGTCATTTCAATCTGTCTCTTTTTAGGCTGTAAAGATGATAAAAAGTAATTAATTATTTCATTTTTTGCCTCATTTGCATTCAAAATTGATATACCAGTCTGTAATTAGAGCTTTTAAGTGGGATGTCATATCAAAACTACTATAATGGGTACATATTAAGTAAAAATAGCAGTTTAAACAAAACAACCAAAATAATCCAAACTTTTTTTAACTCGGTTATTCCTCATTATAAATATGATTTTGCTGCATGAAAAGCAGCCAGATTCCCTGAGATAAATTTTCTTCCTATCTTTGTCATTTTTTTCTGGTAATCCAACCTAATCTTTAATCTTTTTTATAGAATAAATGTGCACTATTCTCGAAACGAATTTCAAAACTGTGACCCCTCCCCTTATCTGATTTCAGATAGAAAAGTACTTTACTATGCTGGGAGGGTATCTATGACATAATTTGTATCACACAAATTTTACCATGACGTCAGTGTGACATTTTTGATTCAGGAGAAAGTAAAAAGTTTTGTTTTTGCATTAGAAGTGTACAATAGAAACTTAGTTCCTTATCATGGTCAACACTAGCCCTATCAAACTGTGTTTGGAGAAGAACTCAAATTTTTGTTATCAAAAAATACTCTACTCTAGTCTCTACAAGATTTCATAACACAAACTATAAATGGAAACCACTGGTTTAGACAGATCATTAACAATGCTCTTCTTGAAAAGCTTCTGCTGATGTATATTGTCTTTATAGAAACAAAGGCATAGATCCTCATGTTGAAAGAACATACTTATCATGGTGGTTCCTCCTGCCAAAGCTGCCTTTGTTCCACTGTAGAAATCATCAACTGCAAATGTTCCCATAAATGGTAACTGCATGTGTGTATGTGTGTCAATTCCACCTGAAAATCATAACAAATGCTTAATTCAAATATGTTAAATATTGCTATAGAATTAAATTGACAGAAAAAAAAATGTTTATTTGACCAATTCATAAACATAATGTAGGAAAATTCAATTTTCAACATTAACATGATAAAGGTCCCTGATTTTAACAATCCAGTAAAAAATTTAAAGTTAAATTATAAAATGTGAATTTATCTGATCAATTAGAACTTTAATGGTTTGGACACCTAATGAACTAATACAAACAGTTTGAGTCAGGTGGTGTTCGATTTATTTGGGTAAAGCATAAGTAAAGCGAAAATAAACAGGGTTGGAGACATCCATGCTGTTCACGCCATCAAAGTTTAACTTAATATACATTAGCTCATGTCCAAACTTCAACATAATGTGTTCCTGAACTTGACATATACAGGAATTATTGCAGAAATGTTGCGGTCCAAAATACAAAAGTTTGAACTACTGTTTAATATCAAGATAGCAATAATCTCAACTTTTGTCAGCAGTAGGAAAAATTTTAANGAAAATATAGGTCAAAGAGACCTAATTTTCTTAGAGGCTGTGAGAAAGCCCAAGATGCATCTGCACACAAAGTTTGATGACCCTACCCTTCATAGTTGCAGAGATATATGCCCAAATGCGGACGCGGACGTAGACGTAGACGTAGACGCAGACGCCGGGGGTACACCAATAGTCCCCCTCAACTTCGTTGAGACGAACTAAAAATTTTAATGCAAGTAAAATTCACATTGCCCAACGTTACTAATTTTTAAACATGTATAAAGTGTCATTTGATGTTATTGCTCTAAACATGTATAAAATGTGGACACTATTGGCATATACCTGGAATAACCAATTTTCCTTTGGCTTCAATAGTTCTTGCACCACCAGGTATGACCAAATTATTCCCAATTTGTCTGAAATATTGAAAGTTAAAATTAGTACAAAGAAGTCCTAATATTTGTATAGCTATATGATATATTTTTCATTGTTAATCTTACATCTGTATGGTACAACACTAGAGATGTCAAATTATTAATCTCCTACTCAGTTTATTAATTTTTAATAATTTGAGTGGGAGACTAATACTGACCTGCGAGGATTAAGACTGACCTGCCAAAATCAATAGAGACCCACTTAGATTAATACTGACCCACTGAGATTAAGAGTGACCCGTCAGGATTAATAATTTGATGCTCCAGGTTTTATCCATCAAAAGTGGATGATTAAAAAATGTTTTCTATATGCAATTTGTGGATTTTCTTTAGTTCATTGCTGTGACTTTCAATCTCATGACTATTCTGGATATTGCCTATTCTATGCTACATGTATGTAGGTGCCATTATCTACAAGTACTTGCTATCTGTATGTATTTTAGTTGAGTGGACAATAGGTTGGAGTGCATTTGAACACATATTATAGTTTAGGGCCATAAATTGTGTATTAATAGCATGAACATTCAAAATTTGTACTAATTTTTTGTTGTTGTACAAACTATGGGTTTTCAAATTGTGCTGGTACATTACATTCTGGGCCAATCAAAATATTTTGCTGTAAGCTCTACCCACAATGCTTTACAATCTAAAACAGCCAACAAATGAAGGCTATATAATGACATTTTTGCTCAGTTGGTCTGTAAGAGCATTAAAATCTACACTGTATTTCATTTCCATCAATAATAGAAGTGACCTTAGCATAGAATGTGGCGAAAGACAAAGAAAGACAAGCAGATTGTACCTCAGAATTAAATGAGGCCCAGAAGTCAGAACTAAATCTGTAGTCAAATTAGTCATGGAGTCCAAAATCAACTGCTCAAAAAGTTAGTTCATAGATTTTGATAATATTCAACCCTTTAACATGTGAATCTGTACTACCTAAACGAATCTGTAGCATAACTATAGGGTCCATGCCATTCTAGGAGTCTTCGTTAGGCTTATAAATACTTGTACTTCTAATGTTGTATGCATGTGTATTTTGTATTATTGTTTGTTTTGCTTGACGATGTAGAGGGTGAAATTTTACCAATAAAGTTTATATTGATATTTTTAGGATTAACATTGTAATCTCACAACCATTATGCAAAATACAAGTATTACTCTTGAAAGTACATGGGATTTGTACAAAAATCTTTATAAACCATCTGTGTATAAAACAAAGAGGCTATCTTGTAAGTAACCATATGTTATGATAAATATAATTTTACTAATTGGCTGTGTTGAAAACTCTAGAGGGTAAACTTCTCATTAAAAGATGATGCCAGAAATAATTTCTGCCTGTATTCATGTTTTCCAGGTAAAAATAGCTACCACACTGAACATTCTGAATTAAGCTTTCTGTAAACCTAAATCAAGTTATCAGGATACAACTAAAAAAGTAATCAATAAACAGTGGTTGTCCATGTCTGCTGGATATTTGTTTTTCCTTTGACTTTTTTACTCCGGCTCTGCTTTCTTTATTTTATATGTGGCATTATTTATTAGCATGTATTAAGGGTGCAATGAAGCTGTGCAATATGATTATTTTGGGATTGTGCAAAATAATATCCTTGTAATTGTCTTATTCACAGGGTTTTAACAGTTTGTAGAATCTGTAAATTTACACTATCAGTTTGGAAACCTAGTTCAATCATTTTTGTGTGTGTCCAAAATCTCCAAAATAGTGTATAAAGTTTAATGGCTGCTAAAACAGATTTTTGAACATGTTGAAAGTAAGAATTTAACATGTATCCAGATGACAAAGCATTTGACACACCTCAACACCACAGGAACAGAATTTGTAGCAAAATACTGCAAATTTTAATACCGAAGTTACTGTAAATTTTGTTTTCTGCATATCTGCCCATTTCAACAACTAATGCCTTTTCAGTGCAGATAAAATCTAAACCTTTGGAAGACCATAAAGTCAAAGGTGTTTAAAAACTGATAGAGAACAAATTACCAAATATGATCTAAATGTAAATCCAAAATCAGCTAAGGACAGAGCTTTGCATGAGGGAGATTCTCCTTAGTTTTCAACAAATTATACAAAATTTAGATATTATAAGTTCCCAAATAGAATCGGATTTCAACCAGCACCAAAGTACTGACTACTGGGTTGGTGAATACCCTCGGGACTACCCCTGCGAAATGTGACCATGGTTGACCATGGTTGACCATAAACAACCATGGATAAAGCAGGAACAACCATGGTTGACCATGGTTAAAGCATAGTTGGCCATGGTTCAACCATGGTTATCCATGCTTCTCTGACCATGGTATACCAAGGTAACCATGCTTATAATATTGACCATGGTCACACCATCAACAACCATGGTTTCCAAAACAATGACTATAGTTGAATCTGACTTATCCATGGTCAAGTCTGCAATGACCATGGTTAACCATGGCTTGACCTTAGGTGATTTATGCACCTGCAAGCCTGCATAATATCCTTGACCATGCTTACATTCACAATTACACAGGCATAATAGATTAACATAATTATCAATAAAATAAATTGCTTATCATTATATTATTNTAGTAATTCTTTAATATCATGATATTAATATACAATATATCTGTTGAGAAACTTGAAATAAAATGGTTTATTCACGTGGGTTTATAACTGGTGACTTCAAGATGAAGAATAACAACCAGAGGCTCCACTGAGCTTGTATCGCTCACCTGGCTTTCAGTTGCCATGATATTAATATACAATATATCTGTTGAGAAACTTGAAATAAAATGGTTTATTCACGTGGGTTTATAACTGGTGACTTCAAGTTTTGAAGTCACAACATCAATATCCACTTGGAAACCATATTTCATTGAAATGAGACAATGTCACACTCAGTGAATTTTCCTGCCTTCTTTGGCAGCCATTTTGAAAATGGCAGTCAATTGACAATTTTCAAATACCGTTTCGAAGTTGCAACATCAATATCTATCTGGAAACCAACTTCCATTGAAATCGGACAATGTTGAATTTTCACTCCTTTTTCGAAGGCCATTTTGAAAATGGTGGTCAAATAACAATTTTTAACGTTGGTTTTGAAGTTGTGACATCAATACCTATTTGGAAACCAAATTTCGTTGAAATCCGACAATGTTGAATTTTCCCGCCTTTTTTGGCGGACATTTTGAAAATTGCGGTTAACGAACACTTTTCAAGACCGGATTTGAAGTCCAAACATCAACACTATTTAGAAACCAAATTTCATTGAAATCGGACAATATTTAATTTTCCCGCCTTTTCTGGTGGTCATTTTAAAAACAATTATCAAACCCTGCTTTGAAGTCGCATTATCAATATCTATTTGGAAACCAACTTTCATTGAAATCGGACAATGTTGAATTTTCCCGCCTGTTTTGTAACTCGAATAATTCAATCCCTCTCCGTATCCGATTCTCTCCTTCTACGAGGTAATGAAGCGATCGTATAGCCTGGGATCCTGGCCCAAGCTAGCTACCGCGCAAGGTGCAGCGACAGCAAACGGGCCAGGATCCCAGGCTAGCGATCGTAGTGAGTGGAATATAACGACTAGATTATTCGGGTTACCTGTTTTGGTGGCCACTATAATGTTGAATTTTCCCGCCTTTTTTTTTGGCAGCCATTTTGAAAATGGCGGTCAACAAACAATTTTCAACACCAGTTTTGAAGTGGCCACAGCATGGCAAACATTTCATCAATTTACACTAACTTCATCTTCTACAGTTTTGGAAATAAAAGACGAAAAATATGAATATTTTGAAAATTCCGTGAAAAAAGGGCAATAACTCCTACACGTTTTTTTTTTGATTTTCTTCAAAATTTCTGGGTGGGTAGATCTTGATATGCTGAACCTTTTTGCAATTTACACTTGACCTCTATCTGTTACAATTTTTGAAATAAAAAATAAAAAATGCAAAAATTTTGAAAATTTTACGGAAAAAGGGCTATAACTCCGAGACGGGTTTTCAGATTTTCATCAAAATTGCACGGTAGGTAGATCTCGTCATGCTTATCATTTTAACTCCGTCAGACTTTTGACATCTGAAACGATTTTCGAGTTATTGGCCAAAAACTGCAGTTTACCCCTATGTTCTATTTTAAACGATGGCGGCCTTTTTGTTTGACCAGCCGACTAATCGAACACAATTTTGAAACTGCATACCCTGGTGATGCTTCAGGCCAAGTTTGGTTACAATTGGATAAGCAGTTTCAGAGGAGAAGATTTTTGAAATTGACGGACGACGGACGCAAAGTGATGGCAAAAGCTCACATGGCCTTTTAGGCCAGGTGAGCTAATAAAAGCGGTGTTCAATTGCTTGTTTTACCATGTATTTGTTGAGACTCTGTCTCATGTGCACTTACTCCATATCCCTTCATTGACTCAATCTCAGTAAAATTATATGTTTGTTCCTTACACTCACTGTATGGTCAGTAATTTAAATTAGATTGTTCATTGGTTATAAGTGATGATACACTATATTACAAATGACACAACAATTTTTTGTAGCTGTATTTTGAGAGAACGGATTTTATATGTTGCCAGTAGAGTGATATTTTAATAGTTTCAAGCATATCATTTGATGTAGAAACCAGATGTTTTAAGAGGCAAACCTGCAAAACGTTTACTTACTAACACTCGTGTGAAAAACAGAAAATATGTTAATGAGTGGATAATTGGTTGCAACAGACGTGACATAATATCTTATTACTTTGCTATATACAGTGTATTATGTAAGTGTTTTACTACACTTTCCCTAAAGACAAAATACAATTACTGAAAGGTTTGCATGAGCGAGACAGAGTCTTATCTAGTGTTTAACCATAGACTTTAGCTTAGCTTATTAAAGCCACATTAACTATGCATTTAGACGAGAATGGAAACTCTGCGACAACACTGTCCATTGTCATTCGTAAAAGAGAAGCATAACAAATTAAGCCAAAGAACAAACGTTAGAAATTGTATTTGAACAATTTCTGTACACTCTCCTACGATAGTGATTGAACCAGACAGCGCTCGTTGAGCATTGTTATTATCTTCTGTGATGAGGTATTGTTTTTCACCTTTACGATGACTTTCTATCGAGCACCAAGTATCATATACATGTGAGATTACGTAATGTTAAAACTCCGAATTATCATGTAATTTTTCAGATGCAAAGTTTTCTAGTGATATCTGGGAATGACATTTAATCACAAAGGACCAAACTGCAAATTCCTAGGACCATTGAGTCTATTTAATTCTAGCCAAGCAAATGGAGTTCAAGTACCAAAACATGTATTAAATCCTTAACTTGAGGCTCCTAGTAGATTGTATAGAAAACATGAGTGTATGTCAGATCTTCTTATAGAATTGCTTCCCTTCGATTTGAGTGTTCTTTTAAAAACACCAACGTTTCAATTATCAATAAATGAAACATTAACAAAATGTTTGTCCACAACTCGACAAACCTCAATCAGAAACTGACCTTTTGCCATAGCAACAATGTTATTCTTCTGGCCCTTATCGACCCAGTATTGTTGCAAGTGTGATGACTAAAAATCACACGACCCTTAACCAGACGAAGGCAAAAGCTGAAATGGCACCCACAGCCTTCCCCAGATCTACTTGTAGCATCTAGCTTGGAACAAAAGTAAAAAATAATAGTAGATTCTTTATTTCAACTGGACTGTCAATGTGAGTTCTGCGAAGTTGAAAAGACTTTGTCTAATATCCTTTCAATGTTTATTTAAGACTTGAGAGTTTGTCTCTTCTGCACTGTGGAGTCTGTAAAAAAGTTTCCCATTGAGAGAAGTTATGCTTTTTATATATCTCAGTTATAGTGTACTTGTTCTTGAGAGAACTTTTCAAAAATATACACAATTTTGGCATTTTATTGTTATTTCCAAAGTTATTCTGACCAACTGTTTAAAGTGCCCACACACAGCTATTCTATAATGCCAAGTTTTCTTGTAATTAACTCGATGAGTGCCCTGTGGTTGTTTTTATGTTGCGATTGTCCTCTATTAGTCTTTTTTGTCGAACAACGGATGACAGCGGTTGTAAGAACACTTTGCCAATTCATTTTGTTTTTTTTTACGCTATTGCATCCATGAGTAAAACAGTATGGATGTAGTTTTACTCCACATGTATAGCAATGAATTCCACTCATTCGGGACAAGGGTTGTCTTGAACTTACTATAAGTGTGAGCAAAGCTCAATGTTGAAAGCCTCATGGTGACTTCAAGATGAAGAACAGCAATAAAAGCGTTGTTCTATTTCTTGACTTTACCATGTATTTTTAGAGACTTTGACATATATGCATTTACTCAATATACTTTCATTGTTTTTCTAGAACAAGATCTTAGATAATGCATTTTAAAAGGGTTCAATGCTAAACTTGGTTTCATGGTTGTTGCCATTTTGATTGAGGGATCAGCACCAACGTAACAAGTCAGATGTATTATTTATGCTACATTTGATTTCAATCAATTTTGCAGTTCTCTTAAAGATCTTACGTCTTTCCCCATAGGATCAAATGTTAAACTAAACTCCCTGTTTGTGGCTATTTGGGATTCAGGATCAACAACAAAGTAACAACATTTTGTCAGAGTCTCAAGAGTTACTCTTGCCATGTTTACCTTAAATCGATTCAGTAGTTTTCTATAGAAAATAATCTTTGTATGCATTTCTCATATGTTTGAATAGTAAACCAAGTTTCTAACTGCCACCAAAGTACCAACACTTTGTCAAAACCTCTTAAGCATTTATGCAATGTAAGCTTAAATCCATTCAGCAGTTCTTTAGGAGAAGAACTTAGTAAGCATTTCCGATATAGGGTGTATTGTTAAACTAAGTTCCAAGCTTGAAACTATTTTGAATAAAAGATCGGTACTATAGCAATATCATTCGGCCAGCACCTGTGAAGTATCATTCATGTCACATCCGACTTGATTCCATCAGCAGTTCTCCAGAAGAAGATAGCTGTATGCATGTCTAACGAGTTTCCGGTTTGTTGTTGAAGGCCTCATGGTGATTTCAAAATGAAGAACAACAATAAAAGCGTTGCTCCTTTTCTTGTTTTTCCATGTAGTTGTAGAGACTTTGTCTCATGTGCATTTACTCCACCAACCCTCGAAGTTAATTGTGGCCATTTTGGATGAGGGGTCAGCACCTAATAAAAAATATTTGGCCAGGACCTTAGAAGTATCGTTCATGTAAAATTTTATTTAAAAATTTAATTTAAATCCATTTGTACAATGTTGGTCTAGGTTCCTTGCTGCAGCCATTTTTGGACCTGCACCTAGCTACAATGCTTGGACAGATATCGGTATAACACAAGTATCATCCATATCAAGTTTGGTTTAAATCCATTCGCCGATTCTCAAGAAGAAAAACTAAGTAGTATTTCCAACATGTTTCAGAAGTATAATTCATGCCATGTTTGTCATGCAACTTTAATTCATCTCCGCGATTCCCTTCACATAGGGCACAATGTTAAACTAAGTTCCTTACTGGCAGCCATTATGGATGAGTGATCGGTACCAAACTATCAACATTTCTTCAGCATATCAAACATATCATTCATGCCAGATTTGATTAAAATCTATTCAGGGGTTCCAAAGAAGAAAATAATGGTATATACATTTGTATTTCATATAATTAAGCCCCCCTGACACTATTTTGAGTGGTGGGTTGGCACCAAAGAAAAATACATTCATTAAGCAACACATTAGTAACATTCATGTTATGTTTTGTTTCAATCCAACCAGCGGTTCTCTAGAAGAAGATCTTTGTATGCATTTCTAATAGGGTCCAATTTTTAACTATATAATTTCCCCGTTGTGGATTTTTTTATGATGACGGATCGACACTAAAGTAACATCAATAGGTCAACACCACATAAGTAACATTCATGGTGTATGTTTTGTTGAAATCCTTTCAGCGGTTCTCTGGGACGAAGATCTTGGATAATATATTTGAAACAAGGTTCAATTTTAAACTAAATTCCCTGTTGGCTGTTATTTTGGATGCAGCATCGACACCAAAGTGAACAAACGTGTTCAGAACATCAGTAGTAGCAGTATTATTTATGCTTTAAGAACGTTGAATGCATTTCCCATAGGGTCAAATGTTAAACTTGGCTCTTCTCTTGTACCTGTCTTGAATAAAGGACAGCATGATACGACCCCAGCAACTGTAACATCTACACTCTTCATACAAGGCGTTTTCTTGCACCTTGTTGAATGCAACCCAACCTGACGCATATATTATAACCTTTATTTCTCAAAAGTTAACAAAGTCACCCAACTGTGAAATGTGAAGTGAAAGTTACATTACAATTGTCAGACTTGCATGAACTCACCTGAATTTAACACTTGAGCTTATGTGTGACCAGTATAGGTATTAAGATACTGGGATATTGTCAAACTATATAAAAAGTATTAAAGTCTCTCAGCCATAAAATTCGGGTCAAGGTTAGGCGACACACGTCAGACTGGCAAAATAAAGCAAGACCAAGCAATACACCAAATATGATGAGTGCATCTATTACAGTAGATAATTTATGGCAAGTGAAGATGTTACAGTTGCTGAGGAATGGACATGGCGTTACAAAATCAACTTAATCACTGATCCATGAATTAAAGGTCATGGTAACATAACTGGTGTCAGACGGTCATGTAACACCATATATGTTTCAATAGACTATATATATGATGTCTCTAGGTAATGTAGTTACAGATAGATAAGTATCAATCATGTCAATGTAAAAAGTTAACAAATCAATGAACCACCAAATCGAGGTCACCTTCAAGGCTACATTACTAGTGTACGAATGACATGTATACCCACTCAGATGTATTCATAGACCTAATATGATGTTGCTCTCAAATCACTTGAATATAATCTATCTTCCAAATTTTACATGGTCACATAACTGTGCAAGTGAGGCCAAGGTCAATGAACAAGTGACTGATTGCCCCCTCCCAAATGCATAAAATAAAGCTGTCCAGATAATTCAGGAGAAAAAGAACTTAAATGTGAAGACTATGTTCTGATTTTCAATGTCATCTGAAACATGTTTTACTGGAAAGTTAATAACCTAAAGTAACTGTGGATCAAAGACGATTTCTGCAAGTATTATATAGCTAAAAAGTTATTAAGTTTCAGAACAAATTTACAAACTGAAAGAAAAAACATCGAAATCCGATGAATAATAAAAATACTACAGCCAACTATATGAAAACACTCAGTTTTGACACTTTAAAAACAGAAGTGGCCACAATAATCAAAACGAACCCTAGCCTTCCTTGAACATTGTGTTAAAATTTCAAAAGGATTGGTCAACTGGAACTAAAGTAATTGACCAATAAATCAAGTTTCTACAGAAGACGACAACGACAGTACCAATCCATAATACGAAGTCATTTTTTGCAGTCGTGTAAAAACGAACCCACACCAAAGTAACGGTACTTGGTCACGACCCCATAAATATCCTTCATGACAATTTTGGTAGGAGTTCTCTAGAAGATCTTTGTAACCATTTCCCATACTGAACTGACAAACACCGACTATGAAAAAACTGGACTTTGAACTGGCACTGTGACGGGTACCACGCATGGGCAGATCATGCTTACCCTTCTTGAGCACTTAGTGATACCTAAAGTTTTTTTTCTTGTATAGGGCTTTACCCTGCTTTAGTGCTTAAGTTTTGTGGCGTTCTTGTTTATTTTTACTCATTTGGTTTGTCTTTATAAGATTATCTAAGTTGATGTTTTAGTCTTTTAGATTTCCCCCTTTTGCATCGGTATTCATCTCCGATGTATTATATTTTTCAGAAAGATATTACAATATGAAAACCAATACCAAAATGCAGAACTTCAATACAAATGATCTGCAACATAAAAACTTCATAACTTAACAACTGTATAGGAAGATCCATGAACCCTAAGCGTACGGACTAACGTTGGAGGAAGGGAGGCTATGTCGCGAGGGCATAAACATATGGTAGATGTTTCCGATACGTTCAACTAACCCCCCC
>MJUU01060475.1:235388-265400 GCA_002080025.1 Modiolus philippinarum
CGGAACGTTACAAAAGCAATAATACTTGACCGGCAACTCATAAATCCAATCAGCAGTTCTCAATAAGAATTCCAATAGGATATATGGTTAAACTGATTTCGGGTGAGGGATCTTCACTAATTTGGACAACACCTATGAAAAATCAACAATGCCCCAAAAATGGTTAAACCCGTTCAGCGGTTCTGTAATAGAAAATCTTTGTACACGCTTCCCAACGAGATGTTTAACTAATTTCAAAGTTGGCATCTATTTAGAATGGCGCATCTCCACCAACACTTGGTCAGCACTCATAAATCAAAGTTGTCGAAATGTGCATATGCAGAAAATAAATTAACAATAACTTCGGTATTTTGTTATCTCTGGGAAAAAATCTTTGTATATGTAATGTAAAATAAATTCCCCGCTGGAGCCTATTTTGGATGACGGCAAGTTACCAAAATATCAGCACTTGGTCAGGACCTCATAAGAATTATTCATGTCATTATTCATCAGTGTTTTAATAGAATATCTATATGCATTCCCATAGGTCCAGTTTTTAAAATAAGTTCAACACTGGCTGTCATTTTGTACGAAGAAGCAGCACAAATGTAACAACGCATACTAGTAGTCAACGCCCAATATTATCATTCATGCCATGCCATTCATGTGGTTCTCTAGAAGTAGTTCCCACCGGGTGACTGTTTAACTACTTTTCGGCTGGCAGCCCATTTTGAATCACAGATCGGCACCAAACGAAGATCTTGGTATTCACTTCCAAGGGTAGTTCGTAGTGTACCTCTGTTGTCAATTTTAAGATGAAGGTCAAGGAACGAGGCTGATGTGGAAGTATCTGTGGTATCCCTAATTTCGAGCTCTTTTGGATAGATAAGATGAAGAAAATCACCAAATCGAGGATTGTTTAGTGATAAAATATTAACTATATAACGGAAGCTGAAATTAAAGGATTGCGCCATTTTTTTTCTTTATTTTGAAGAAGCCCTTCGATGAATTCAGCTTCATATGAGTGGAGAAATAGATCGGCTAAAAGAGGTGCACAGTTTGTGCCCATTGGAATTCCGATAGTCTGTTGAAAAACAAGTCCTCCAAACTGATGAAATATTGTCGATCAGAAACTCTAACATTTTAATCACTTCTTCCTCTGTATATTTATTCTGTGGTTCACAGTCGTATTTCACAAAGAAATAAAAACTAGAAAAACAATGAGAAAGCTCATTAATAAGATACCTTGTTTTCCAACTGAATCATAGTGTTATGCTTACTAACAAGGGCCTAACTCTTTATACAGATCAAAATCTGAAGTAGAAATAAATTAATATCTACATGTATTTCTGTAAACAAATGTAACCTTGAACTTATCTACGGACCCCAAAATCAAGAGCAAATATGAATCTGTCATCTAAGGATCAGTCCAAGTACTGTGAAGTTATGCTACCCAAACTCAGAATTTCTATTTCATATCATGTTATCCGATGTTATCAGAGGAATCAGTCTTGGAATGCATACCCCATACTCTGGAGAGGTAGGTATCTTGTCCATAACAAATGGATGGTAAGTTGTCAAATAGTTTCTACACAAACGTCCATCTTCATCGATGTAAAACAGAAGATCTAAGTATGAAGCAGAAGTAGCAGCATCAGTAGTCTCTAAGTTGATTTAGAATATATCTGATTTTGGATTATTGAGAAAAAGCACATCGTCTGTAAAGCGAAAGCTACATATATTAGAGGACTGGGCTAAATGTTTAGCTTTCTATGTGTTAATCCTTGTAATAACTTGTGATTGTTTTTCTAAAATTTCGTCTTTCGTATATTGGTGATGTTAAAGTTTGGGTTATACTGCTTGTCATGTTGTGAATTCCAAGTTCATTTATAAAACAATTTATATAATGACCTTTGCAAATGAAAACAAAACTAAGGCTGCTGGTACTACACGTAAAAATTATAAAACTATTGTATGCTTGGTATTGGTTACAGCATCGGGCATGTAGTCATGGTAATTATGTCTGAATATGCTGAATGAGCATACAGCTTTATTTCGTTAGGATAAATAGTCTGGATCAACCGACTCGCGTTCAGCCTATCTTCTAGCATACTCCTCTACAGATCCATCAACAATCTTAATTTTTTTCTCCTTTCTCCGAATGATTTATAGTTGGCAAGTCTGTGCATTTACTCCATATCCCTTCATTGCTTATTATAAAGACAGATTATTTTTGACATTTGTAAAGACAACAGGATTGTCCAAATGTGATGAATACCAAGAGGTTTTAGGAGCATCGGCAACACATCCATTATAGACAGATTATGAGCTGTAGGAGACGCGTGCGCCCGATGTGTCATTGCTTCTTTTTTCGTGTACTGATTAATCAATTACATTACTATTATACCAGTTGTATACTACATGTACATTGAATACATTCAATACCTCCCCGATCATGGCATGAAACCATCTGCCTTCTGAAGTGTCGATGACCACAGTTACTGAATATAACCTTGACAAAGATGTAGACAAATTCTGCTGAATTAAGTTGTACGTGCACTGCACATTGTATGGGTATTTCATCATTAGCCAAGCTTTTAAGTGCTATTAAGTTAACATTATCCTGGACAAGGGTGTGGACGATACGATGACTTCGTTTCAAGAGGTTTCTTGCTTACTATAAGCAAGTGTATTTTACCCATAACTTGAATTCATCACTTCAGAAGTTTAACAGTTGACATCAAGTTCTTGTTGACAGCTTTGGGATACGGTATCTGTTTCCAAGATGACAGCAAATCTTAAAGTTTACTCTTTTCATTACTTGATTTGACTTCATTACCGGAACTGACATGTTTAGTACGGCAGGTGTCTCATAACAAACAGGAAACTTACATTACCGGTGCACCTGATCCCACCCATGGTTTTTGATTGGGTCCGTGTTGCTCATCTGTGTATGTGTGTTTTCATTTTTCTCCTCTATCCTTGGATTATTTATTTTTACACTAGCGGTTTTGCTCTCACTTGCTTTAAATTGGTTTTTATTTATATCATGGTACAAACTGAAAGGATATGTATTCGTGTTGTACATCTGTATTTGTCTTCTAATGTCTTTGTTTATTTGTGTTTCAAGTCTTGTCATTGTCCATGTACTATTCCTTCCTCTTTTAACTACCTGTTCGGTTTTTACTTACTAGTACTTTATATAATTTTGTTGTGGCAGCCATTTTGGTCCTGGTCAACTCATCAAACAGCTTTTTGAAACCTGTTATAGTTATTTATCCATGCTAGTTCTAACTGAGTAAGTAGTTTCAGATAAGAAGATTTCCAATTATATCTCGTAATTAAGTTCCGTTGTGGCATACATCTTGGCTTCTTCATTCATTAACAGAATCATCAGATACAATTTTGGAATGTATTCGCCAAATGACCAAATAAAAGGAACGTGCACAGTTTTCTATTTTTGTCTAAATAAGCATCAGCAGAGCCTAGGGGCGATGCAAGAATTTCCTTGGTTTATGCCGATTACATTTGTATAGTATAAAGTGCCTTATTTAAGTTATTGTAAACCTTTTTATTGCATGCAGTCAATTTTTATTGACTTAAATAAATCACTTACTGGTGTCGAATTTCGACAAAACTTGGCCAAATAAAGCGCATTATTACTATCCATTGGTATGCTAACTATCTTCGTGAAAACCACATACAAAAAAAACAACATCATGCTCTAGAAGAAAGTCTTATCTTTATCTTGTACCAAGTACAAATATGTTTTTTTGCATCACTGGAACAGAAGGACACTACTGAACAGAAGGAAAACAAGCTATCCTCTTGCTCAATGTAAATAAAGGGTTTACATGATCAAGGGACAGAAAATCAAACTAATATATACACACCGTTTTTATCTTTAATACTGATATCTGTATTTGAACAAAATACAAGGAGCACAAAGAATATCGATATTTTCTTTGTATCAGGCAAGTGTGAATTGATTACAATTCCAATGATAAAAGATACATAAAGTATTCTTTCTGAGATCTGATTTCACAAGAAAAGTGTTTCTCAACTTTTACGGAATAATAGTTGCATCTTGTAGATTCTGTCATGTTGAGAATTCCTTCTTGTATCTGACAGGTTCACCCCTATTAAGCTGAGTTCTCGGCGAACAGTTAAGGTAAGAAGAGTTCGCGTATAATTGGTTTAGTCCGGTTGGATAATGTTTAGCCCAGTTGAGAAAAATGTAAACAAATTTCTTATTTTAAGTAACATTGGATAACGTTTTGTCCCCGTTCAGGATAATGTTGAGGTACGGTTTTTGATATTTATGAAAAAGAAAGGAAATGGGGTAAATGTCAAGGAGACAACATCCCATATCCAGGTTAAAACGACCCAAAACAAAGCATCTAGGGGTCATCGTACGGTCTTCAACACAGTGAGGAACCTCACACCATATAGAAAGCCCTAAATGGCCCCCAACGTTTACCTTTACCTAAACACTACCCAGCTTAATAAGGGTAAGGTTTTGTTGCTGGCTCATTGGCTAACATTCTAAAGTAAAATTTAGTTAACCTTTTCTATGCTAAAAATTCTTGATTTTTCCAAGTCATACTGAGAATTTTGTTTATATTCTGTAGAAGTACGGAGTCTGACCAATAATCTTGGTGTCGGGTTCATATCTCTTCAATATCTTCATGTAAAAACAAAGAGAAAAGTTATCGACTGGTATTGTGATTAAATGTAGTGAAAACTGAGTGAAAAGAACGACACCCGGTCAACTTGGCGATAAGAGAAATGGGAAAATAGAGACATCTGTAATTAACAAGTACCCTGTACAAAATGTTTATCTGTAAGTAACAAGTACCCTGTACAAAATGTTTATCTATGAGTAACAAGTACCCTGTACAAAATGTTTATCTATAAGTAACAAGTACCCTGTACAAAATGTTTATCTGTTAGTAACAAGTACTCTGTACATAATGTTTATCTGTAAGTATCTGTAAGTAACAAGTTCCCTGTACATAATGTTTATCTGTAAGTAACAAGTACCCTGTACAAAATGTTTATCTGTGAGTAACAAGTGCCCTGTACAAAATGTTTATTTGTAAGTAACAAGTACCCTGTACAAAATATTTATCTGTTAGTAACAAGTGCCCTGTACAAAATGTTTATCTGTAAGTAACACGTACCCTGTACACAATGTACATCTGTAAGTAACAAGTACCCTGTACACAACGTTTAAAGAATATGTGAATCATTTTGCAAGTGATAATAATTGGTTTATATTATTGATATTATAACTAACGGACTTACCCCATCTGACGTGTCCCATGCCATAGCTTTCACTTCACTTGCAACAGATGGTTTCACTATTTCCTCCACAGGTGATGGTTCGGGTGTTTGTTTGGTCTCCTCTGGCTCTGGTGGTGGGGTAGCAGTAGAGTCCTGTGATAGTTTCTTCTGTCGACGTGCATCACCAGTAAGTGACAAAGTTTTACCTTCAAATGCATCAGGGACATTACCAAACATTGAGTTGATTACCCTCACTTTCGTAGGATGGGGATGAGGGGCAAAAAAGTCGATTTCTGGTTCTGGAGACGGCTCCTTCTTCTGTCTTCTGGACGACATGCTTTCTGTATTTTTCTAGGAAACTGCAATTAATTTCATCAGAAAGGTTGATCAACTGTTCAGATAAGAACATCAAATCATGTGTTTTATCTATTAAGGTAATTAGGAATCGTGATAAATTGTCTGATTTGGCGTAAAAACGATTGTCATTAACGGTCTTACTGTAACAGCCGTTTTATTGACATGAGATTGTGTTGTTATAGCGCAGTGGGCTTTTAGTTTAATTAAAGGATATTGTCGATTGGTGAATTAAGAAAAGTCAAAATGCCTACTGAAGTAAAATTGAATTGTTCTGAGATAAATATTGAAAATACACAGCAATAAACATTTGGAGAACGTTCACATGTGCAACGGAATCACACATTTTACACTTGAAATGTTGCAACTGGAGAACAAATCATTTAACGACAACAACAGACAGTAATGCTGAGATGTTACTGCTCTATGTCGAATAACATTTTCGAATTATCATTTCGAGAGTTTCACAAATTATACGTCATGGAATTTCGTTGGGTATAAGCTATGGTACCGGTATACTCTCCAGTCGTTACAACAATGCTGAACATGTATTGACATGAAAGTCAAACGTCAAACTTAAAAAAAATAAATCTATTTTCCCATACATTGTATTCTGTATCATTTTGTGTATTGATAAATAACATGCGTGTTTTTGACAATGGTCGAAATCGAACTGGTGATTAATATTGGCATGCATTTGTTCCGATGCCAAATGATTATGCGTTTGGTCTATTACAAGATGACCTGTATAAGTAACCAGAAAGTACTAACCTGCTTAGGTCGGAAGGATATCTTCTTCTGGATCAATATAAAAACTTTGCCGTGGGGTATAGAATATTTCAAAACATCCGACTCTCGTGGTATTGGATTCTCGCCGTATGTGCTAGATCAGGGCCTGTGATGCTGACTAATGGATGATAACATCATCTGCAACACACTCAATATAATTACACAAAATCAATACCATGTCTAACATGCATTTTTAATTTGCATAAACATCTATACACCACTTAATAGGATATTTTAATATATTTATTGGCAAGTTATTGAAATGCTATGCTACAATGTATTGTATTGAAGGAGTGTTGTCTGGGGCTGCAGAACATCCAAAACGGAGCAAATCTGTGTGTTTGCCGACAGACAGATGGCGTAGTCAATATAAACACTTATCGAAGTGAAAACATTGCCAGGTGGTACACGTTTTATAGTTTTATAATGCGGCAAATATGAACATGTATTATCTTATTTACAACATTTAAGCTCTTGCAATATTGTTCCTATCGTTGTTTATGTTTGTCTTTTGTATTTTTATTGTNGTTTTTTTTTTTTTTTTTTTTTTTTTTTTTTTTCTTGTGCAGTTCCTATTTCCTTTCTGGCATGTGGCTATGTTTTTCGGCCATTGTAGGTGTTTCCTGTTATCTTTTTTATTCCATATCGATAATTCGGTGTATTTAAGGGATTTTAGTGTATTCCCTGGTAAGAAGAAAACAAATAGCTAAAGAAAATGGTTTTTCGGTAAAATTAGAATAATATGATTTTTGTATAGGCCTTTTCAAAAAAGAATGGTCCGCACTTCAGTTTCGGCAATTAAATACAATCAATCAGTTCCGGTTATCAACCTGTGGTAGCATTGGCTATATGGAGTTAGATAATATCGTTCTTTAAATTTTTTTTTTAATTGACCAATAATTATTACATTTTTGATAACATCATTTTAATTTTTGTACATAATCAAGTTAAAAAATATAAATATTTGTTAAATATAATAATTTATAGATATAATGGTTCTATATTTCCTAATTTTATTATTTTACATTTCTATTTACAGTTTTTATATGATAATTTTTTTTTTAAATATATTTAGCATTTTCACATGCTATGTATGTATGGTGATAACCGGAAGTCAAGAGTGATCTACCACCACTTGACAGGAGAGTTCCGATCTAGGAAAAGATAACAGCACTTTTTGAAATGAGCTTATAAAAATCATTTGGTCCGCTCTTCGGTTTCTGCATTTACATACAATGAAGCGGTAAGCTTTGTTTATTCTGAACAGAGTTCATAACACATAACACTTGCCAGTTTAATTTATGTTTGTCGACGATTTCTAATCATTGGGTAAATGAAGACATGGGTGTAGCCTTGTTGGAAATCCAGCAATGAATTCCGCTCAAATCGGTGCTATTGGGCTGTCTTGAACTCACTATGAGGTAAGAGCAATTGCCAAAGCTCATTGTTGAAGGCCTCTTGGTAACTTCAAGATGAACGACAACAATAAAAGCGTTTTGTCATTGCTTGTATTTGTAGAGACTTTGTCTCGTGTGTATTGACTCCATATCCTTTAATTGTTTACATAACTTGAATACTTAGAGGAGATGGTACAAAAACATGCCACTTTATGTTCGGCGAAATGGGCAAAAAGAATTTTAAAAAGGAACAGACAACAATAGTCAAAAGTAACAACTTGTATTGAAAAATTAAAAGATTCAAACGAAATTAACAGACTTTCCATACATTGATGAAGAACAACAATGAGGGCGTTGTTCCATTTGCTAAGTCTTACCATGCATTTATAGCCTGGGATTTTGTCCCATGTGCATTTGCTCCATATCCCTTTATTTGATTCATTGGCGAACAACAACAATTAAAAATACATTTGTATCAAGATAAATTTTTAAAAAATTACAACATTATGAAAGGGAAAATTCCAAAATCCAAAATCACGGCAAATCACACGAATTGAGACAGCATGACAAAGACAAAACAAATAAACAAAAATGAACAAGACTTGAACGCCACAAAACTAAAGCATTAGCAATGTGAACCCTACAAAAACTTAGTTATCATCAGGTAATACGGAAGGAGAAGCACGATTCGCTCTACCCATGGAACCCGTCACACAACCAGCTGGAATATGGTGTTGAAAGCTCTGGTTGGTGATTGGTTGGTTTGTTATTTTCGAACCCGTAGACAACACCAATTAAATCCATGATACGTGTTACTTATCTAACCTTCAAACAGTACCAAGGTAAAAATATGTAAAGTTTCTGTGAATATATTAAGTATTAAAATAAACATATTCGGATGCAGATCTAACGAACATGCTGCAGGAGTACCAAACGTGAATGTACAAAATACGCCAATTAAAATTAACGTACAAAATGTAGATTCAACACCAGAATGACGCAGAAAACTTTAATAGTCGGACAGCAAACCCGCGATTAAACCGTTTCAGGTATTGTTTTCAAAACCACGAGAGCAGAGGAGGATAATAAAAAAAAATCCCGTAAGATGGCGCTTGAAATAATTCCGCAAAAATTTTCCTTTTGCACTGCACTGTTATCGAAAAATAAACAAATAAATGATAAAACTTGATTGTTATACTATTTTGCAATGACTGGTTATAAAAGACATGCAAAAGAGCGTTATATAAGCCAAAAACTTGAAGTGAACGTTCAATTAAAGTACACACAACGAATTTTGCCGCAGCTTAAATCGCTGTAGCTATTTTGTTTTAAATAAGACCCCAATAAAACATATATACGTCATTTTCTAATTTTTTGCCGCTACTCTTGATATATTTACCGAAATAATCAAAGTTCAAATAAAAATATTTTCCATAGACTTTAATGTTAATTTCACTCAAATTTTAAAGAAATTCGGTGTGGGANAGATTGAATTTAATAAGTTATTGAAATCTATCTATTTACATCTGATTGTTTTCAACATAAATCAGATAATACAGTTACATAAATCAGATAATACAGTTTCCCATAGATATTACGTCTGATTGGATGATATTAGAAAACAGATAATACATTTACTAGCACGCCAAAACCACAAAAATGCAGAAAAAACTGTATTAACAGATAATGCTATGTTATCTTGAGATAAAACATCATTACCATATAGATTGCATANAGAATTTTGTTTTATTTACTAATTTTCATAAAAATGTTTAGGTAAATCTGAGAATAAAATTTGCAGAACCAATATCCAGTTACCATTTACTTTTATTAAAATAAATTTGTTTACAGGTAAAAAGTATCAAGTAATTACTTAATTAATCTTTTGCTTCGCAATCGAGATTAACTCCCGACCCACGTGTTTTGGTTAATCGATAGACCCCAGGGCATTATAACAATAAATACAGGTATTCAAGTAACCAGGNGGTAATGAGGAAACCTGATAATACATGTCTGATAATGTGCGCAAAAACCACAAAAATTCAGATAAGATAGCATTACCTGAGATAATGCTATTTTATCTCATTTTTGTGGCTTTGGCGTGCCATAGGTATACTCCCTCTGTTTTCGACTCAAATTTTCTGTTAAAATAACATAGAAGGGTAATGGAAAATTTTTTAACCCTTTGTTGTAAAATTATGGTAATGCAAGGTCTGAAGCGGCAAAAAATTAGCTTTCCAATGGTGTATGCCATGTCATCCTTTAACATTTACTTAAAAAGATATTTGGAGAAAAGTCGCGGCAAATTTCGTTGTGGCTAATTTAGTTGCTGATTTCATATACTTTTTTGACACTTGGCAAAAATCAGATTATGTTCAATGTGCTTCGAGGGATCATGCTGCACTTTGCAAAGCTCCAATTTTATTCTATATTGGCACACATAGTAAATATTATATTGCATAAAGCAAATGGCAGTAAATAAAATGTTATGCATTTATACATTTTATATATGGACATATACTATAAATTGAACAAAAAGTATCTTTGAATTTGAAAGAGTATTATTTTAAAGTCAGCTTGTGTTGGAACGTCCACTGACCAGACTTTTTTAACAATAGAAAAGCTGGTCTCTTAATTTTGTTTTTCATTTCAGTCTTTTTACTATCTGTACATCTTTTTCCGAATCTAATTTTCTTCTCACAATTCATCTATTTGGGTAAATTGGGCTACTGCATATGGCCACCAACAACTGAAACATTTGTTAAAATTAAACAAAGTGTTAGGCACGGACCATTTGATTTTCAGGGAGGGGCTGGTATTTTTTAGAAAGAAAAAAATCTGGCCCCGATTTTTGCCAAAAAGAATTCTCTGACCAGCATCTTGGTTGAAAAAAATAATCTGGCCAAGATCTTGGCCATTAGAAAAAAATTACCTGGCCCAACAAAATTTCCTAGCATAGTGTATATGTAAAAAAATTATCTGGCCGCCGAAGCGGCCAAAAAAAATTTCCCGGCTCAAGTAAAAGTACCAGCCCCCCCCCCCGAAAATCAAATAGTCCGTGCCTAACACTTTGTTTAATTTTAACAAATGTTTCAGTTGTTGATGGCCATATGCAGTAGCCCAATTTACAGTATCTTAAGTATATTTGTTATTTGGAAACAGTGTCTAACAGTATCTTGGAGAAGTAATTGAATTAAAATACAATACATTATGGTCAAATTATGGCGCTCAAAGTGCAGTATGATTTATCGCAGTGCAGGGCTAATTTTGTGGGAAAGCGTCAAAAAAGGTGTATACCGTGCACTATGCCATGCACCATGATCTAGCGTGATCTCTTTCTTTTCCCGTGTCTAATTTTCATGATCATTCTACATCATGTTTTAATAAACAACTCCACACGATGTTCAAAAGAAGGATTCCAAAAATACTGTAAAGAGGTGTTCTCTATGCTCGTGGTATTAGTCATATGTTGATTCTAAACAAACTAAAGGGTGAATACTTAGATTTCTGTCATAGCATCAAAACTTTTGATTTTTCGAATCTGTATACCTATGTTTCCTATTCACAACTCAAAGATTCGCTATTCCAATGGGTGCAAACTGTGCGCAACTATACTTGTCGATTTGTTTTTGCATTTTTTTTTGAAACCGAATATTCATCGAGCAGATAACTGCTTAATTGTTTTTGCCTTCCGATATATTGGTGAAGTTCTTTCACTGAATATACCCATACCCCACGCAGTGAGTATAAATGCTTAAGATTCTCTCTCTCTCTCTCTCTCTCTCTCTCATATGATGTACTATGTGGTTTCTACCAGTTTACTAAGGATCCAAGTAACTCTGACTGGTCGATAAATAAAGATAAATATATTTTTTCTACTGATCCTTTTTAATATTGTAGTTATACATACTACCTTCCATTCAATGAATACTGTTGTATATTCTAGTAACCCACTGAAAATATATGTAACTGCATGGTGTTGTGAAGGCTGCACCTAGATCATGTTAGTTAAGGGTTGATATTATCCCGTCCTGGGGACTTGCTATAATATCTAACTCTTTTAGTCACTTTGAATCTTGTTCTACTGATATCCCCTTACGTAAGTGACATCTTTCTGATCTAGTCTTGGTATTTCTCCACCCTTCTTATGTAAACACTTTGAGAATAACTTTTATAAAGTCTCTGCTTTTTCATTATAATTATATTGGTTAGTATTTCCTTATAATTTTTCTGTTTCATACTAAATCTGATATTCCTGTTCTGGTTTTAAACTTGACTGAGTATACTGCCAAATTGTTTGGCATTTTTTTTTATGAAATATCCTTCTCGTTTGTCTTACTGCCCTCTTGCTAAACTTTTGACTTTGTTCCTTTACTTACAGAATTCTTGGTATTTTTGACCATTTTTGAGATCTGTGTTTGTTTTTCTTTATTTCCACCAGTGTTTATATATCCAATCCCATAATTCCCTTGGTTTTATTTGAGTTTCATATTGTTAAATGTGGTAAATATATTTGTCCTTAAGTTCTCTGATTTTCTCTTTAAAATGTTCATTGTTGATTTATATTTTTGTTCTGAAATTCTTTATGTCATTCTGAATTACCTATCTCTTGAACCATCTCAATAAAATAAGCTTTTTATAGTAGTATTTAACTTTTTGTAGGCAACAGTTGGACTGAAAACTTAGTATTGAATGGTCACTTTTCTCTAACGGGCTGTACTGTTCAATTTGTGAAACCATCTCGTTTTAATTAGTAAGCAGAAGGTCCAATATATGCGGGTCCTGGTTATAACGCCCTCTCGTAAATAGGTTTGTTTACATGCTGAAAAAAGATAGCAATCTCTAAAATATTCAAGTGTGTATCGACGATTCATCAGAAGGTGTGCTCCAAGTTTCTAAGCATACGTGTTCATAATTAGAATATTATATAGTATTTTGTTGACACCTCATGTAGTAGTTGCTATACCGCATCGTCATTTTCTGTCTGCCAACTGTTGCTCCTATAAATACATAGCAGTTTATCACCATCAATAAGCTTTGTATGGTTATACCCATACTGATTCTAGCTAGTTGGTATTTAATTCTGTCCGTAAACCCTCAATTGCAGGTTCCTCCTCCTATATTGTTGTTTACATTGGTGCTAAATAATCCATAGATCTCAAGGGCTATCGCACAATTCTGTACAGTACCGGGTATATCTTGAATTTTTATGTTTGAATTCTGGTATTCCTTATGTAATCTCAATTCCAACATTTTGTTTTGTCGGACAATCAGCATTAGTAATACAAGTTATACAGAGTAAAACCTTCCTCGATACTTGATCATTGCGTTAACTCCATCATAATTTATGGGTGTGAAAATCGGGGCATAGTTTTTAGTTAATTTAGCCCGAAAAAGGGAATATCTTTCCTTGTATGAGTAACAAAACTTATAAACATAGCAGTTCTATCAGAACTTGGAGATATCCACTCTATATTTATGTACTATAGAACTGGCTTAGATTCTGATTTACTTGATAAAGCTTATAATGAATATAAAGCGAGTAGTAAAGAAAAAATGACTGGTGTTCTAATATATTATTTTAGAGTGAGAAATTAAATATTGATTTGCCAAAATGCAAGGAATTGAGTCATAACAATTCTAAAATATATGAAAAAATGTCTACAAAATAATTGTATTGAAACATGGAGATCTAGAAGAGATGACAATTCTCATGAAGGAAAATCGGATACCTATTTAAAATCGAAATGATTCGTTAATTATGAGATTTTTTTGTAATTGAAAGTTTTGAAAAATGCAATATATTACAAAACTCCTACTAATGTTTTAAGAATAGGAACCGGAGATATAAAAGAAAAAAAATCCGGCAAATTTGCGACCCTGTCCAGAGGTGAAAGGCTTTTTCAACATTGTTTATTATTTGTTATTGAAGATGAAATTCATTTTTATTGCATTATCCTTTAAATAATGCAAGTAATAGATAAACTGTTCATTTTGGGCCACTTTCCCTCATGTTAATCCAATGGGAGAGGATACCTGTGAGGATATCTTTTGAGGATACCCTATGACGTCATCGTTGTGTAATGAAGTCCGGTCTAATTAATTATGTGGTATTGATTAGTTTTTAATTAAATGTGTATTGTAATGCACCTACAACAAACATATCTAGTTTTAAGGGGTGAAATAATAAATACTGTCCACTTTTCATCGTATTCCCTGGTATACGGATTTCTAATATACGTAATTCTAACTTTATCTCCTACTTTAAAACGAAAGGGTTTCCGAATTTTCTTAGATTTGCTATGTATTATATCTTTAGGCCAGTACAGCTTCCACCATAGTTTAGTTTCTTTGCTTTTGGTCACCTTGTCAGAAGACATGCCTATCGTCCTGTGATATGTCTCATTATAACTGTTTGCAAATTTCTGGAGATCATCCACATACGAGTAAGATTGTTTATGAGTAAAATATCTATATATCCTTGATTTTATTGTTTTAATGACCCTCTCTGCATAGTTGGATTTGATTTCGGTGTTTTGTGAAAATAAATGTTGAATGTTTCTTCGTTTCAGCAGTGTGCCTACAGTTCGTGATGTAAATCCTTGACCCTTGTCTGTTCTTATTCTATTAGGTGATCTTCCTTCAGATAATACTTCTTTCAAGCTTCTTGCAACGGATTCACCTTTCTTATCCTTCAGTGATCTAAGCCAGATATATTTAGAGAAGATATCGATGACAACCAATATATAGTTGAAACCACTGTTGAATTTTTCAAACTTAGTCATGTCTATTAAGTCAGCATCCCACTGATCATCTATTCCCGTCAAAATGACTCTATTTCTTTTAAATATTCTTTTAAGTGGTCTTTGAAGACTGTAAGGTTCTTGTCGTTGTAACCATTTACGAATTTCATATTTTCAAATTTTCCGTCTTTTCGCACGAATCTATACAATTTGTCTAAACCGGCAAAACTAGCTGGACTTGATGGATCGTAATAAATTCTTTTCAAATACCGCTCCCATGTAGCCATCTATACCCTATGAATGTTTCAAATGCAATGAAATATATCGACGTGCTTTACTTTATATATTACTCTTCACCATCCTCTCCGTCTTCTTCCTCGTCGTCATTTTCATCCTCAATTTCCTGATCTTCACTGTCCTCACTTTCATCGCTTTCGCTGTACTGACCATCCTCCATTATTTCGTCCATGTAACTTTCAAGATATTGTTTATATTTTCGTATGGCCTTTTAATAGCTTTTTTATAGTCAGTTCCTTCGCTGATCAATTTTTCTAACAGTATCATGACTTTGGAATGTGTTTTACCACTTTGAAGCTGTAATAAATATTGAAGCAAACTTCCATATTTGGCCATTAATTGGTTCATGTCTTCGTCCTTCAATTTGATGTTAACCTTGCGTTCGGCTACGTCCTTTTCCAAACCATCGTTGGTGTATTTATCAACTTTAGAAACCCATAACTCCTCATTGGCTTTTCTGGCAAGTTCTGCCAATTTAAAGAATTTAAAGAATGCTACATCCTCGTCATCTTCTTTTTGTAATTTACGCTTCTTTAAAGAAGGATCATCTTCATCATCTTCTATTTTTCGCTTGAGATCATTGGTTTCCGGACACCAGCGATTCATGTGTCTAGCCAGGTCCTGAATACTTTCAAATACTAAACCACAATCTTCACAAGATGGTATTTTCTCCATGTCGCAGCTCTTGTTAATCGGTGTGTCCTCTGTTTGTGGTGTGTGCCCCCACAGATACTACGTCTGCTCACTTCGACGTTTGTCTCCAAACTGACGAGAATCTGAATATTCTGGAATGTTTTCAAATATGTCTGTTTTTAATCTATCTTCTTCTGGTGTATTTTGCTTCAAGTCTATAAATAGATAGCCAAAAGGTCGTTTAGTGGCCTCTGTGTATTTGGACATAAACTTCTTCGGATTATTTGGAAACATCTGTCTAGCAAAAACGGCAAGCCCAACTTGATCACGTGGATTCTTAAATAAGACCATGTATTGACTTTTAATACTCATGGTTCTATTCTCCTTGCCTTTGGAAAAGGCATTCTGCATAATGCAAGCTATGCTGATGTTTCTATGATGACTCCCCTCAACGAAAAGCTCACACACATCTTTACTGTTGGTAGCATCTCTCACGAGATCGTCAATGACAATCAAACTCGGATATCTACTGTCGATGAACGAGTACTCGTTTAAATTTTAAGGTAAACCTTGCACAAATATCATGTTTTTGATATTTTGCTTCATTTCAGTAAACAATGGCTGCCATCTCTTGTTACACCATATGATCCGCTCGGGTGGTAAATCCACCACCCGAGCGGATCATATGGTGTAACAAGAGATGGCAGCCATTGTTTACTGAAATGAAGCAAAATATCAAAAACATGATTTTAGTCCTGCTAAAATCATGGTAAACGGATGTTGCAGAATAATCTGTGGTGGTTTTGGATACGCATGGCTACTTGGTGGATACGCATGGCTGCTCGGTGGATACGCTTGAATTAATTCATGTTTATTCCTCATGTGACGTTTCTAGAAAATTGCCGACGACATTCTTCACAAGTTGACATTTTGCTATGCTTCGAAAACACGTCCTAGTCCTAGTCCTCCAACGTTCAGATGTGGAATGACTTAGGTATAAGGTGATGGTATATTTATATTCTCCAATGTCCATAGGCCAGGCTACTTATCCCGTCTTGCAGAATATACCTTTTGTCATCAAATGGAGACAGTCCTAGTTTGTTAATATGTGTGTTATATAACTGGTGTCCATACGAACGAATCTGATTCACAGAGCTCATGTGAATTTCTTTTTGAAACAAACATTGCTTATAATCTTCGTGTCTTGTATGATTTTTAACGACACTCTTTTTTATCCCTTTGGCTGTCTTTTTTTCAATGAATTTGTCACTTTCTTCAAAGATAAGTTAATACATTTTCGATTTTATACCGACAAATTCTTGGATTGGTATTCCATGGGCTTCATCCTTCATCTTGCCGAGGATTTTTTTGTTGTCAGTGCTGTAAAGTGTGTGTTTCTCATCATACTCTGAGGTATCAAACAAATGTCTATCCTTAAGCATATCTGCGTAAATATCATCCGTCATGACACTATAGCAAAGAGAGTCTGTGTCCTTAAACAGCAATTGTGCAGTGGGCCCGTATTTCGCTTTCATATAATTGTAATGGAAATCATACAATTATATGAAAGCCAATAATGACTTTGAAAAGGATGTTTTCAAATTAATAAATAATTCCGTTTTTGGAAAGACTATGGAGAATCTGAAAAAAAGGATTGATGTACATTTAGTAAACAACCAATCAAAAGCCAGAAAATTAGCCAGTAAACCAACCTTCAATGCGTTCAAAATATTCAATGAAGATCTTGTAGCAGTACATATGCTAAAACAGAAACTCTGTGTGAACAGACCTATCTATGTGGGCTTTTCCATTTTAGATTTATCAAAAACATTGATGTATGATTTCCATTACAATTATATGAAAGCGAAATACGGGCCCACTGCACAATTGCTGTTTACGGACACAGACTCTCTTTGCTATAGTGTCATGACGGGTGATATTTACGCAGATATGCTTAAGGATAGACATGCATTTGTTTGATACCTCGGAGTATGATGAGAAACACCCACTTTACAGCACTGACAACAAAAAAATCCTCGGCAAGATGAAGGATGAGGCCCACAGAATACCAATCCAAGAATTTGTCGGTTTAAAATCGAAAATGTATTCACTAAGCTATGAAGAAGGTGACATATTGATTGAAAAAAGACAGCCAAAGGGATAAAGAAGAGTGTCGTTAAAAATCATACAAGACACGAAGATTATAAGCAATGTTTGATTCAAAAGGAAAGTCACATGAGCTCTATGAATCAGGTTTGTTCGTATGGATACTAGTTATATAACATACACATTAACAAACTAGGACCGTTTCATTTGACGACAAAAGGTATATTCTGCAAGACGGGATTAGTAGCCTGGCCTATGGACATGGAAGAATATAAATATACCATCACCTTATACCTAAGTCATTCCACATCTGAACGTTGGAGGATTAGGACGTGTTTTCGAAGCATAGCAAAATGTCAACTTGTGAAGAATGTCGTCGGCAATTTTCTAGAAAAGATGCCCTGAAACGTCACATGAGGAATAAACATGAATTAATTCAAGCGTATCCAACGAGCACCCATGCGTATCCACCAAGTAGCCATGCGTATCCACCACCACCACAGATTATTCTGTAACATCCGTTTACCATGATTTTAGCAGGACCCACCGGGTCGGGCAAAAGTTGTTGGATGAACAGATTATTGACCCGTGCAAGAACCATGATAAATCCACCACCCGAGTGGATCATATGGTGTTACAACTAATGGCAGCCATTGTTTACTGAAATGAAGCAAAATATCAAAAACATGCTATTTGTGCAAGGTTTACCTGAAGATTTAAACGAGGACTCGTTCATCGACAGTAGATATCCGAGTTTGATTGTCATTGGCGATCTCATGAGAGATGCTACCAACAGTAAAGATGTATGCGAACTTTTCGTTGAGTGGAGTCATCATAGAAACATCAGCATAGCATGTATTATGCAGAATGCGTTTGCCAAAGGCAAGGAGAATAGAACCATGAGTATCAACAGTCAATACATGGTCTTATTTAAGAATCCACGTGATCAAGTTGGGCCTTCCGTTTTTGCTAGACAGATGTATCCAAATATTCCGAAGAAGTTTATGTCCAAATACACAGAGCCCACTAAACGACCTTTTGGCTATCTGTTTATAGACTTGAAGCAAAATACACCAGAAGAAGATAGATTAAAAACAGACATATTTGAAAACATTCCAGATTCGGAAAGTATACGCTGCAGGACCTACCAAACTGGTGTGACGGGAGGTAATATAACTGAAGAATATTCAGATTCTCGTCAATTTGGAGACAAACGTCGAAGTCAGCAGACGTATCTGTCGGGGCACACACCACAAACAGAGGACACACCGATTAACAAGAGCTGCGACATGGAGAAAATGCCATCTTGTGAAGATTGTGGTTTAGTATTTGAAAGTATTCAGGACCTGGCTAGACAGACACATGAATCGCTGGTGTCCGGAAACCAATGATCTCAAGCGAAAAATAGAAGATGATGAAGATGATCCTTCTTTAAAGAAGCGTAAATTACAAATAGAAGATGACGAGGATGTAGCATTCTTTAAATTGGAAGAACTTGCCAGAAAAGCCAATGAGGAGTTATGGGTTTCTAAAGTTGATAAATACACCAACAATGGTTTGGAAAAGGACGTAGACGAACGCAAGGCTAACATCAAATTGAAGGACGAAGACATGAACCAATTAATGGCCAAATATGGAAGTTTGCTTCAATATTTATTACAGCTTCAAAGTGGTAAAATACATTCCAAAGTCATGACACTGTTAGAAAAATTGATCAGCGAAGGAACTGACTATAAAAAAGCTATTAAAATGGTCATACGAAAATATAAACAATATCTTGAAAGTTACATGGACGAAATAATGGAGGATGGTGAGTACAGCGAAAGCGATGAAAGTGAGGACAGTGAAGATCAGGAAATTGAGGATGAAAATGACGACGAGGAATAAGACGGAGAGGGTGGTGAAGAGTAATATATAAAGTAAAGCACGTCGATATATTTCATTGCATTTGAAACATTCATAGGGTATAGATGGCTACATGGGAGCGGTATTTGAAAAGAATTTATTACGATCCATCAAGTCCAGCTAGTTTTGACGGTTCAGACAAATTGTATAGATTCGTGCGAAAAGACGGAGAATTTGTACTTAGTAAATATGAAATTCGTAAATGGTTACAACGACAAGAACCTTACAGTCTTCAAAGGCCACTTAAAAGAATATCTAAAAGGAATAGAGTCATTGTGACGGGAATAGATGATCAGTGGGATGCTGACTTAATAGACATGACCAAGTTTGCAAAATTCAACAGTGGTTTCAACTATATATTGGTTGTCATCGATATCTTCTCTAAATATATCTGGCTTAGATCACTGAAGGATAAGAAAGGTGAATCCGTTGCAAGAAGCTTGAAAGAAGTATTATCTGAAGGAAGATCACCTAATAGAATAAGAACAGACAAGGGTCAAGAATTTAGATCACGATCTGTAGGCGCACTGCTGAAACGAAGAAACATTCAACATTTATTTTCACAAAACACCGAAATCAAATCCAACTATGCAGAGAGGGTCATTAAAACAATAAAATCAAGGATATATAGATATTTTACTCATAAACAATCTTACTCGTATGTGGATGATCTCCAGAAATTTGCAAACAGTTATAATGAGACATATCACAGGACGATAGGCATGTCTTCTGACAAGGTGACCAAAAGCAAAGAAACTAAACTATGGTGGAAGCTGTACTGGCCTAAAGATATAATACATAGCAACTCTAAGAAAATTCGGAAACCCTTTCGTTTTAAAGTAGGAGATAAAGTTAGAATTACGTATATTAGAAATCCGTATACCAGGGAATACGATGAAAAATGGACAGGCGAAGTATTTATTATTTCACAACGTATTCTTCGTGGTGGATTACCGGTTTACCGACTTGAAGACTTCAATAACGAAGAAATAAAAGGAACATTCTAGCAATCAGAATTACAGAAGGTAGAAGTACGAGGCGATTACTTGTTGAAATTTGAGAAAATTTTAAAAACAAGACGCAAGGGACGTTACAAACAACATTTTGTAAAATGGTTGCATTGGCCGAAGAAATTCAACTCATGGATACCCGCTCGCGATGTAAATAATGTTTGATTTGTTAATTTTTTAAGAGAGTGAACTATCCTGGAAAGGCTCACTTCAGGCCTCGACAGTTTACGCCCCTGCACGAAAGATAGCATACTGTTGGCCCTTTCGTGAGGATGAAGATACTGCCGGGTGGTAGATGACTCTCTATTTTCTTTTATCTAGATGTATAATTGGTTAAGGATAATCTTAAGTCAATTGTAAAGACAGTGTAGGGTGGTTCCCCGGCCTATGCATGTCTAATGTTACGGTATAATAAATTTTGTAAATAATAAAAGTTCTTGTTAGCTATGATTTTACACAAAGAGGATTATTTATAAACTAAACAATAATACACAATAGAACTCATAGAACAATTGGCTCTGTGTTGTTGGTGTTGATTCTCATGGCTTTTCTGCTCTCTGTTTATTTTACGCCCTATTGATGCTGCTACGTTTCAAGCGTTTTTGTCTCGTTTTGCACCAGTCTGTATATAGTTATGCGAGAGCTGAGCAAGATCTTTTGCAAAATCAAGGTCGTCAAGCTATTCTAGCATAGTCCACTGGATGCCATTAGATTTTTTCATCACCCAATCTATGGTGATCAAAAAGAGGAAAGATGATAGAATTTAGCCCTGTCTAATACCTGGAATTTTTCTGTTGCATCTCCTCCATGCTATTCTCTGCATGTCATTCCATCATAGTTGGTCTTAACAATGGAGATGTACTTTTCTGGAATTCCATAGTGCTTGATGATCTTCCATAATGAGTCTCTGTCTATGCTGTCAAACGCCTTCTCGGAGTCGATTAAAAGAGAGAACTTAAAGCCATGCTAATGACTGTACTATTATAATTCTTAGAGTAGCAATCTGGTCTGGACATGAACTGTCTTTTCTTAACCTAGTCTGGCGGTCCTGCAGATGCTAGTCCACCGATGCCTTCATTCTTTCAAGCAGGATATGATTTAGGACTTTTCCAGGTGTTGACAGCAGCATTATGCCCCTGTAATTCCTTCATAGGCTGAGGTCCCCTTTCTTCGGAAGCTTGATGATAAAGCCTTCCTTCCAGTCATTTGGTATATGTTCTTCCTCCCAAATCTGTTTAAGTAAAGGGTGGAGAATTTTTACAGATGTTTCAAGTGGTGATTTCAATCCTTCATTTGATATAGAATATGGACCCCCTAACTTTCCATTATTTAATGTTTATATAACCCTCTTAATTTCTTCTTTTGTTGGAGGGTCAAAAGAAATGTTTAAATCTTGACCTGCTGGTAGATTCTCAGCCATTAAAAATCTCTTCAAAATGTCCATTCCATCTGTATTTTTGTTTTTCGGTACATATTAGTAGTTTGAATATTACCATTTTTACTATGATCTTTAATCGGTTTTTCTACTGCAGTTTTCTTTAATTTCGTGGCAGCATTCCAGTGATGTTGTTAGTTCTTGTATTGCATCTTGTCTTACTTGGAAATGAGTACTTCTATTTTTACTACTTTTGGATTATTGCTTTCCATATTATTTGATTTTAATGCTGCTGACGAGAGGTTACTCCTTGAAACACGTGTACAGCATAACGAAATTTACTGTTTTAATGCAACTTCGGTATTTTTTGTATTTTGAACCATTGGGCCGATGCCACTGCTGGTGGACCAGAGGTCCCCGAGGGTATTCATAAGCCCAATAGTCAGACTTGTCTGACATGAAAATTTTACCTTGCATATTATAGAAATTTACAGTTTTTATCAAAATTCTAACCCTTTAAAAATGCTGAGGCTTCACTCCTTGTATAGCACTCGGTAGATGTCCTTGGTACTGGATTTGGCTTCCTATTTCGATATTTTTGGAAATGAGTACTTCTATTGTTACTTCTTTTGGATTATTGCTTTCCATATTATTTGATTTTAATGCTGCTGATGAGAGGTTACTCCTTGAAACACGTGTACAGCATAACGAAATTTACTGTTTTAATACAACTTCGGTATTTTTTGTATTTTGAACCATTGGGCCGATGCCACTGCTGGTGGACCAGAGGTCCCCGAGGGTATTTATAAGCCCAATAGTCAGACTTGTCTGACATGAAAATTTTACCTTGCATGTTATAGAAATTTACAGTTTTTATCAAAATTCTAACCCTTTAAAATGCTGAGGCTTCACTCCTTGTATAGCACCCGGTAGATGTCCTTGGTACTGGATTTGGCTTCCTATTTCGATATTTTTGGAAATGAGTACTTCTATTTTTACTACTTTTGGATTATTGCTATCCATATTATTTGATTTTAATGCTGCTGATGAGAGGTTACTCCTTGAAACACGTGTACAGCATAACGAAATTTACTGTTTTAATGCAACTTCGGTATTTTTTGTATTTACGCGTTGCTTGGCCCTCTTGTGCCTTTCTCTGTCGATTCATTCAATTAATCTAGATGCCTTTGTTATTGTGCGGACATCTATAGCAATTTCTTATTACAGATAACCAAAGAAGGGGTATGGAGTAAAAGCACACGAGACAAGGTCTCTATAAAAACATGGTAAAACAAAGCGATTTAACAACACTATTATTGTTTCTCTTCATCTCCAAGTAACCATGAGGGTTTCAACGATGAGCTTTGCTCATACCTCATAGTAAGTTCAAGACGACCCCTAGCACCGGTTTGAGCGGAATTCATCGCTCGCTAGATGAATGCTACATCCATGTTCCACTACACATGGACAACAAACATGAAATTAACTGGCAAAGTGTTCTTACAATCGCTGTCATCCGTTGTCCGACAAAAAGACTAACAGAAGACAATCACATCATTGAAACAACCACAGGGCACTCATTGAGTCTTTCTTTCATCCATGGCACTCAAGTGTAGATAGACAATACATGCACATTGTCTGAAAGTATAAAATATATNAAATTGGCAGGAGGCGGTCAGTACGATGCAAGGAAGGATCGAAGCCATGGATAAAAAGATCACGTCTCACCACGGATAGCTTCACAGCCTTTCTGGTCTCTCTCTTTCGAGGGACCGGAAAGACTACTGGTAGGGACTTATTGCCAGTCGGACTATTGAAAGATGCTGGATATCCCAGCCACTTCACGAAGATTTTCTTCTACGAGCAGGAGCTGCAGCGCACCGATCGGGACGTCTTTCGCATCGAAGATATCCTGCGGCGACGAAAATATTTTATCGTTATATTGTTGCTTAAATCTATATTTTATTCAGTTCTTTTTGCACGGGAAATTGCAGTACATTCAGTAAAGTGTGCCAGGTAACCAAGAGACTGTATCCGTATAGTATACAAGATACAGCTTTAAGATAAATGTAGTGCATATATGTGTAGTAAAACTTATGATTGCAGCATAGAGTTTCCGTATCATTGGCTTGTTTATATCAGAGACATATAGATACATCTATATGTCTGTTTGTATATTCCTTTCCTTTCAGTCTTCCAAAGATGTTATTTATGTAATTGATAAATATGTTCTGGTAGCTAAATTGTCTGGGATTTCCTAGGAAGACCAATCCGACTGGACAGATATATTTCATATACCTAGGAAAATTTGTCGTCGAACAAATATTCCTAGTAAAAAAAACGAACAAGTTAAAATTCTTGTCGAACTGCGATAAACAGTAAAAGCATAAATATATACACATATTATCCCGGGCATATTATGCCAAAAGGTAAAATTATGATTGAAAAACATTAGAGAGAGGAGGGGATGGGCCAAGATCATCGACATTGCGGTCTTCAAAGGGCTGTGGAAAAGAACAAAATGGATTGGATGTGAAGTGTAACGTCACAAGTGGAATACAGGTAAAATAAATTTGACGTTTCCCGTACAGAGCAAGGACAAATTTAACAGGAAATTTAGCCCTTTGTACAAGAACAAAATTAATAATTAAAAAAATATATATTTACTGCGCATAACCTCTGACTTTACCCCTAGATCAACTGGAGTAGCCCAAGGTAATTATCTATGTTTCCAGGTAAACTGTCTTGTTTATAGGTCATTTGTGAGTAGAATTTGTCTTCACACTTGAGGAGTTTCATTTGCTACAGGAAATCTACTACTTCAAAGGGGGATTAAAATGAATAGAAAAATTGGGGATAGATAGTATCAGAATATTTTTTCTATGGGTTATAAATCATTTGCAAGAAATAGATTTTACTGGTCTTAATTTTATAGAACCTGACTGTATTCCTTTTATAACTTGCAAAATTAAAAGAAAAACATAGTGCCATCCTAAAAATATGAAGATTTAGGGAGCAATTTTTGGGAAGACTTATTTACAGTAAATTAATACCCAACCAGGCAATTTGCAGTCTAATTTTAAACAGATTTCCTTCTTTTTTCAGATAAAACCATAATGACATTACACCACTTTACTGTAAAAAGCTATTTTTTGTATAAACATGTAATTAGAATATAATATCTATTCAGAGTAAGAAAAAAGGCAAGAAAGTTTGATACCACCCCCAAGTAAGTAGTATGAAAAGGCCGATTCTGCCCCACTCATGCAGAATCCTGCATAAAAATCCCCACCTCGAGGGCAAAAGGCAAACGGACGGCATTCCTATTGAACATAGGGTAAATACAAGAATGGCATATATGTATTCGGTGATAGACAAGTCGTCCCACAGGAAAGTGGGGATCAGGACACCTTAAAGAGAGGTGTGCCTACGTCCAAGATTTATATTAATAAAGATATAGCATCCGAAAGAAATAAGATGGATCAGTTCCAGGATTTCTTTCTGGAGAATTTAGAAGATTTGGAAGATAGCACCCCCACCCCCAAAAGCAGCATCAGTGCTGCAATGCCCCCAACCTGGTGCAGATGGATGAGCACACCCAGCAGTGTCAAAATTGCGGGTCGAAACAAGTCCAGCGATTTGAGCATCAACCAGGAGAGCAGAAGACCACCTGCGGCTACCCACTCAAGAGGAAGAAGGGGCAGTTCTGCAAGAGCAAGCCCGGGAAGGGTGGTCTGTGCTGGAGACATAATAGGCAACCATGCGAGACGGAAGAAGAGGAGACCATCCCCGTCAAGGGTAAGATGGTGGTTGAAGAGACCATGAAGACCCTCCGTCAAATAGCTAAAGATGAGGGTCTGAGGGCGGTCAGCAGGAAAAGTAAGGAGGCCTTAGTGAAGCTCATCGAGGAGAAAACCGCCCGTAAATTTACCCGTAAGGAAGTCTTCAGCAAGAAGCAGCTGAAAGCACTCGCCAAGAATCGCGGCCTCACCAAGTTCTCCCGGATCAAGAGAAAGGATCTCATTCAGCTGGTCGAAGAAGATATCAGAAATGCCCCAGTCGAGGATGAGATCAAGGTCACCGATAGGCGTCAAGCGCTAAATGGTGTATTTGGCACGGTCGTCATTGAACCCGTAAAGTCGCATGACGTGACCACATATCTCAAAGTAAGTCGGGGCACAATCTTCACCACCATCTCAGATGCTCTCACCAAGAAGAAGGGATTATCGGTCCACTTAATTCTCCTAGCGGAGCTAGTGAAGACCAATCCCGCGACCGGAGAAAATACCTACATCACCCCTTACTTCCGATCAGCTCTTGCTACCCTCACCCAATCATCCGACCTCGAATTGGAAATTGCCTTCATGATGGAGAAGATCAAGGAAAATATGGCTAAGTACATGCGGGAAGGGATCGGATGGACTTTCGGGCACATCGTGAAGCTAGAAATCCACCTCAACCAATTCAAGCCACTCAAGGGGGGCTCCCTTCATACCACTCCCACAGAAGCTGAATCAGAAGAAAGCTATCATCAATGTGAGGAATGAGGATGATCGCTGCTTCCAGTGGGCAGTCCTATCAGCGCTTCACAATACTGAGGTGGATCGTAAGCATACCAACCGAGTGACGCAGTACAAACTTCGACAGCATCGACTTTCCAGTCTCGCTCAAAGCGATCGATAAGTTCGAGAGGCAGAATCCAACCATCAACGTCAACGTCTATGGCTTTGATGGTGTAAAGAAGGGTGATGATGGGGAAGAGGATCTTCAGATCTACCCCATCAAGATATCCAAGAATACGGGCTCCAACCACGTAGATCTCCTCTTCCTGACTCGCGAAGGCAAGCAGCATTACTGCTGGATCAAGAGCCTCTCTCAACTTCTGATCTCCCAGGTGACGGAGCACGGTCATAAGCCTTTCTTCTGCCGCAGATGCCTCTCCCATTTTTCCAGGCAAGATATCTTGGACGAGCATATTGAATATTGCAGTCAGAAAGAGGCCGTCAGGATCGAGATGCCGGAAGAAGGGACCGCCATAGCCTTCCATAACCACAAAAAAAAAGATGAGAGCTCCATTCGTCATCTATGCGGACTTTGAGTGCTTCACGGAGAAGCTCAGCAGCTGCCAGCCCGATCCATCACACTCCTACACGAAAGCCTACCAACTTCAGCGACCATCGGGCTTCTGCTATTACGTGAAGTACGTTCATGCGGGAGGGTACGGCCAAGAAATTCGTGGAGTGTATGGGGAAGAAAGTGCAGGCCATCGGTAAGATATACAAGGCGAATAAGCTCATGGTGATGACCGACGAGGACAAGGAGAGCTTTGAAGAAAGCACGCACTGCCACATTTGCGGGGATGAATTGGGAGGGGATAAGGTTCGGGACCACGATCATCTTACTGGGAAATATCGCGGCGCAGCACACAACGAGTGCAATCTGGACTTCCAGCTCCCGAAGCACGTCCCCATCCTCTTCCACAACTTGAGTGGGTATGATTCCCACATCTTCGTCAAGGAGCTTGGATTCACTTAGGGTAAAATCGACTGCATTCCTAATACCGATGAGAAATACATCAGCTTCTCCAAGAAGGTGGGAGATCTAGAAATGAGATTCATCGATTCGATGCGCTTCTTACTCGGCTTGCTGGATAAGCTAGCCAAGAGCCTCACCCCCGAACAATTCAAGACCGTGAAAGCAAGATTTGGCGATCGCCGCGAGCTGATGATCAGCAAGGGGGTATTTCCCTACGATTATATGGATGGGGAGGCTAAGTTGGAAGAGACTCAGCTCCCACCCAAGGAAGCCTTCTACCGCACACTCTCCGGGGAGGGCATCACCGACGAAGACAACACGCACGCTCAGAGGGTCTGGGAGACCTTCGAGTGCAAGACCCTACGCGACTACCATGATCTATACCTAGAAACCGACGTCTTGCTGCTTGCGGATATCTACGAGAATTTCAGGGATATCTGCCAGACTCACTATGGGCTTGATCCTGCCAACTACTACACATCGCCTGGATTGTCCTACGACGCCGCCCTCAAAACCAGTGGGCAAAGATTGGAGCTTCTTTCCGATCCAGATATGCTGCTGATGTTCGACAGGGGCACCAGAGGAGGAGTCGCCATGATCTCCCATCGCTACGGCAAGGCTAATAATCCCTACATGACCGACTACGACGCCTCTCAGCCCACCAAGTCTCTCACCTAACTCTATGTCAATAATCTTTACGGGTGGGCGATGACGCAGCCTCTCCCCACGGGAGATTTCAAATGGATGGAGCCGGAGAAGATCGACGAGATTCTCAGCTATTCCGACGACCACGAATATGGCGCCATGGTATAATGCGATCTCGAATATCCACAGGATCTTCACGACACCCACAACGATTACCCTCTCGCGCCCGAGACCGTAGAGATCGACAAAGTCCGCAAGCTGGTGCCTCATCTAGGCAAGCGTGAGAAATACGTCCTCCACTATCGAAATCTCAAGATGTATCTGGAGAGGGGAATGAAGCTCACCAAAGTCCATCGGATCATCAGGTTCAGGCAATCCCCATGGCTCAAGAAATATATCAACCTAAATACCGCTCTCCGCGACAAGGCCAAGACCGACTCCCAGAAAGATTTCTTCAAGCTCATGAATAATTCGGTCTTCGGTAAGACCATGGAGAATATCCGGAAGCATGTAGACGTCAGGCGATCTCAGCCCAGCTCAGTTCGATACCCTATGCAATCGCTCGTAGGGCAAGCCTCACGGATTCATGACCATCGATCTCACGAGCCCCAAGACGAATGGAAAGTATCGATGCAATCTGGATGAGTTCTATCGAGTATAAGATAAAGAATGATGGAGGAATTTTTCCTGGAAAATCAAAAGGACTTGGATCGGGAGAATTCCTCCAAGCCCTCACGACCACCCCCACCCCCTAGTTGCAAGCACAAGTGGGAGAGAGTGCTTACTAATGATGAGATCCCAGGATATGACTGCAGCAGATGCGGTGCCGAAAGGTATGCTCACCGCATCGATGACCAGGATTTCGAGGGAAGGTCTTATAATTTCCATCCCCCCCACCCCGACGGCCATCGCCCGGACCCCAGTGCTGCATCAAGACGGTTCGAGGTCATCAATGCACGTACCCTTCCATATCGCCAAGCGATAAATGCAAGAGGCACTCGAGGCTATTTCTTAAGGCGTGCTGCCGGTGTGGATCTCCGATCGCTCGCGGTAAGGCTTTGGACCGTATTCACCAAGAGATTATTGCCATGCCCAAATTCACCACCCTCTGGTCGGGCGCAAAAGTCCGGATGGCAAGGGAGTACGATCATAAACTCGCACATAGGATGGAAGTCTTCTGCTCCTTCAAATGCATCAACGCCCCATAGCGTTCGTCCCATCGCCTCCCAGCGCCCCATAGCGTTCGTTCCAACGCCCCATAGCGTTCGATCCATCGCCTAGGGGCGTTCGCGATGCTATAAAAAATGACGTTCATCAAGATCACCGATCCTAAGCAGCGTGAGGCGCTTGCTAGGGACCTTCAGGAGACCAAGCGTAGTATTCAGGCTAATGATATGCAGCATCGCCTGGATAAGATCGGACTCAGTCGTGACTTATCCAAGATCTTCAAGCCCGTCGTCGAGACGCAAAAGGAGACCGCTTCTCAGATCACCAAAAAGATCGATGATCTCACCCTACCCGCCCACGTGCCTGCCCTTCCTCCCGCCGCCACCACCGATTACGACGACGACGATCCACTGCCCATCGGACAAGCACTGACTACCAATCTCGGTCCGCGAGCCACCCATTACCTTCAGCTCAGTATGACTCCCAAAGCCGATCATATCTTTGGATTGCGAGTTGAAGACGGTGCCATCATGATCGGGAGTCTCCCCGTCACTTTCGACGGTGACGATATCATCATCGATGATGAGCGCTATAGGGGTACCCCCGGCCTATGGGAGCTCATGGTCATGAAGCATCCTGAAGATTTCGAGGTAGACCTAAATACCTATGGTGATATCCTACGAGCATCGAAGGCCATGTATCAAGGCAATTCTTCAGTCTCACAGACCCCCAAGGCTAGCAAAAGCAAGAAGTGGAAGGAGATCGTCTCGTACCTCTATAAGCAAGATAAG